>JAOPJM010295432.1:0-18967 GCA_027124095.1 Muusoctopus leioderma | reverse complement strand
TCATCCATCTGGGGTCGATAAACAAAGTACCAGTCAAGTACTGGGGTCGATTTAATCGACTTATCCCTCCCCTAAAACACTTCTTGTGGAAGGGAGAGTTCCTGCTGGTCAGGAGGTCCATCTGCTGCCAACACCCACTACAAGGGGCCCTCAGAATGCCGTTACTTCTGATGTGCAGACACATTCTGGGGCTGACACATCTGCTGAGATTCCTGGATGATGACGATGGTGAACAGGTGTGGTTTCCATTTGTGCGACACACTTTTACACAGCTCGTCTTTGACTGAGCTGCTGTCCTGGGTCAAATGCATACCAAGGTTTCGCATTTGGCATCTGGAATATTGCCAGACACTTACTACACTCAACAAGCTAGACCATGTGGTCTGTGGAGAGTCAACTCTCACATTCTATAGAGAGTTAGTGGAGGCTATGAGCGATGATCGGTCGAGTATTATGGGCAACTTCCAAAACTCCTTGGCCTGACAGTGCTACAGGGGGACATTACCTGCTCAAGATAAACTCTACAGGCATGGCTGTGGTGGAGCCGCCAGCAACCGTACCTGTCTGAGATGCATGCAGGGTGACGAAACTGTCCGGCATGCACTAGTTCAATGTTCATGCATTGCTGATTTGTGGTTTTATGTCGAACAACTATTGTCACATGCAGAATGGATTTGGTTATCAGCCAAGTCTATCGTGAGGATTGAACCACCGCCTTCCTTTGGCAAGGAAGAGCGGGTAGTCTTCCTCTGCCTAGTGGCTATGGTAAAAGAAGTTGTATGGTGGGTGCAGTTGAAAGGTTTGAGGACAGAGCTTTTCCTCTAAGGACAAGCCCTCATCAACTTCTTCAAGTACCACTTGAGGAAGAAGGTGAGGGTAAAGAGGAAGGTGCTCTCCTCCAGTAAATTTTATGAAAGGTAGGCGAAACTGGTGTGGCTAAATGGGCCAACATTGACTATGCAGCTGTAAACTAGTGGCAAGAACTGGGAGAAGGCATTTACTTTCGGTGTGTCAGGGTAATCTAGAATTGTGTATGGGGTACCCCGAATCCCTTTATGTGGCTTCTCCCTCATTTTGGGGATCTTTTTCCTTGTTCCTATCTTGTTCTGTACTGTTAGACCTATTTATTATTACCCATTTATTAATGTGCCCTTAATATTATTATTGATCTCACCCTTACACTTGATGTAAATCCCCCATTTTATCTTTGTTGTTTTTCAATGTATATTGCCTTTGTACTGTTCACAACGTCTTGGACCCTTGTGGCCAATAAAAGAAAGTATTATTATTGCTGTATCTGTTCTTGTTGTTGTTGTTATAGCTCTTGTTGTTGCAGGATCCAAACAAGAAGGACACAATAGACAACTTCAGGCCCATAACTCTGCTAAACAAAGAGTTGAAGATTTTGGCAAAGGTGCTCACCAAGAGGTTGGCACTTGTTGTCAGTAGAGCAATCAGAGACGTACGTACTTTTGAAAACCCTGGCAAATGTATCCATGATAACCTCCAACTCATGTGATACAGGTCAGGAATAAATCTTGCAAAGGTGGGGTGCTGATCAATTTGGAACAGTCTAAAGCTTACAACGGTGTCAACCATCCCTACCTGGTGGCTGTCATAAGAGCAGCTGGTTTCAGTCGTGTATTCAGAGGCTAGATCACAACAATGTACAGCAACATCTGTTCGGTGGTCAAATTAAATGGCCACTTCTCAGAACCATTTCACATCACATGCTCAGTCCATCTCCTCTCTCCTGTATGTTTTGGTACTGGAGCCATTGCTGTGAAGGGCATCCTTCTCAAAGTGGGACACAGGAGAGCCATGTCACTTTATGCAGGTGATGTCACCATGACGGTGCTGGATATTTTGGAAATCAAGGTGATCAGCACTATACTGGTAGAGTATCAGGAGGTTATAGGAGTACGCATCAACCGAGGCAAGTTGGCGGACTTGCAACTCGACACTTCAAGAAACGAGTCCATGCCAGCCAGTATCAGCTTCTGTTACTGGACTGAGGGTCCGGTTAAGGTGCTCAGGGTCTGATTCAGACCGGATCTCCAGATGGAGAAAAACTGGGAAGAGGCAACAAAGAAGGGGGCTAGTCTCACTCAGAAATAGGTTAAAAGGAAGCTGCTTTGTCTCAGGAATCACCTGACCAGATTGAAGTGCATACTCTTTCACTTCTCCTGGGAGGGACAGGTTTTGTTGGTCAGGAGATCCATCTGCTGCCAACACCCACTCCAGACACATGCTGAGATTCCTGGTCTACTACAATGATGAAGATGGTGAACAGGTGTGGTCGTGGTTCATGCAACATGTCTTTCCACAGCTTGTCTCTTTGACTGAGCTGCAATCCTGGATCAAGCACAGACTGAGGTTGAGTACTTGGCATCTAGAATGTTGTCAGGCGCTCTCTGCACTCTAACAGATGAATAATGTGGTTGGTGTAAAGTTAACCCTTGCATTCTATAGAGGGTTAGGGGAGGGTATGAGTGACGATGACTTGGGAACAATTCTGGACATTGGCGAGGACAGTGTGAGGAGTTTCTTCTTGAGGGTTTTCAAGTTGGAGATTATGGACAATTTCCAAAATTCCTTGGTCTGGCAGTGCTACAGGGGAATGTAGCAGTAGTAGTATTAGTACACAAAATACTATCTTCATCTATCGTTCTGTACACACACACATGTACACACACACACACACACACACACACACACACACACACACACACATAACATAACATATTTAAATATTGTGGGAATATACAGTACAGAAGAAAAAACACACACATAAACTGAAAAACAATAACACAATAATAATAATAATCCTTACAATGATTTCTAAGTTTGACACAAGGCCAAATGTTTTGAGGGAGGATAGTTTTTTAATTAAATTGACTCCTGTACTTTGCTGGTACTTATTTTATCAACATCGGAAGGCTGAAAGGTAAAGTTTAACTCAATGGGATTTGAACTCAGAACATAAAATGACATAACTATACACCACAGAGCATTTAGTCTGCCACTGTACCAATTCAACCATCCTCCACAGTAAAGTTGATGATGATGATGATGGTGGTGGTGGTGGTGGTGGTGGTGGTGGTGGTGGTGGTAGCAGGAGCAGCGACGACAGTTGCGGCAGAAGCAGCAGTGGTAGTGGTGGTGGTGGTGATGATGGTGATGATGATGGTGATGATGATGATGGTGGTGGTAGTGGTGGTGGTGGTGGTGGTGTCGGTGGTGGTGGTGGTGGCGGTAGCGGGAGCAGTGGTGACAGTGGCAGCAGCAGTGGTGGTGGTGGTGGTGGTGAAGATGGTGATGATGATGATGGTGGTGGTGGTGGTGGTGGTGTTGGTGGTAGCGGTGGTGTTGGTGGTGGCGGTGGCGGTGGCAGCAGTAGTTGTGGTGATGTTGGTGGTGGTGGTGGTGATGATGAACCTGATAGCAGTGCATAAAATTAACATATTTTTCTTGACCCTTGTTTCAATAAACAATGAACTGGTTATGTTCCATTTAAGTTTGTTGTCACCTCTAGAGTCTGTAACAATAAGCTATTGTGAGATATATTCTGCAACAATATATGTGTGGTTATCTGCAATTATAGCTTAAATTGACTAGATGAGCTGATACCAGACTAGTATATATGGTTATTCAATGTCATTGATCTCAAGTAATAAAAAAAACTTCTGAGTGAACTCAGTCTGTCACTGAGGTTCAGTTCTCAGTTGAATGCAATTTCTGGCTTTAGTTGATTGCCTAAAAAGGACTTTGTCAGTCTGAGTTGAGCTCAACTCACTACAGGAAGGCAAAGTTAAGGGTCATGATACATTTTTTTTTTTTAAATGGCTATGAGTCAGTTTGGTATCTCTATGTTCTAAGTTCAAATCCTGTTGGAGTTGACATTGTCTTTCATCCCTCCAAGGTCAATTAAATTATATCTAATAATATAGTTATTTCTTACATAGGCACAAGGCCACACATTTGCAGGGAGAAGGGAACAGTTGATTATATCAACCACAGTACCCGACTGGTACTTATTTTATCAACCCCTGAAGGATTGAAAGTCAAAGTTGACCACAGTAGTATTTTAACTCAGAATGTAAAGAGCTGTTACTAGATACTGCAAAGCATTAATATTGTAGCGTACCAGTCCTCCCTTCAGATAAATAGACTCTGCCGTTAATTTGCATGGGCGATTGGACTGGCCTGTCGTTAGCCACTCCTCTAACCACGCATCATGTGACCAAGCCATGATGTCACTAGGGTGGAGCTAACTTACTTCCTATCAGTTTTCCCACCAAAACTAGCTTCTAGAAGCTTCCATCACTCTTGGCCGGCAACTATAAATAGATTAGAATTGCCCCACTTAATCAGTCCTCTCCGAATTCGGCATAGTCCACGCCTGGCCGTTTCGGAGGTTCTCACAGACAGACACAGACACACACACACCACACACAGACACAGACACACACACACACACACACACACACACACACACACACACACACACACATGCATCGACTATACGCATCCTTATTATTCTGTCTCTCTCTCTATTCATTTCGCTTTGTCCCACCATGCTAACCTCGGCAGCTAGCCCCTCTGTCAGGAACCAAGTCGATACTCTCGACCCATTGCTGTGTTCCTGACATTATACGGACTATGCTTTGAGACAGCCCATGGGCGAACAGTCTATAGCTATTCCACCGCACCCATTTATCTAGTCATAGAAATACATGGCACGCACACACTTACACACAACTAGGTAAACAACATTTGCACTCACGCATTTACATACACCGCTCATGTGTCCTTCGTCCATGTATTTGCTTTCCATGTAATTTCCTTGTTACATTCATCTTTACCTATGTAAACTATTGTTCTCGGTCGCTTCATCGAGAAACCTTCACTGTGTAAATAAACAAGATATCTATATTTATACATCTATATTTATACATCTATATTTATACATCACCGTTTCTTCCACTCCTTTCGTGCACGTCACCTAATAACATGACCGTTTCTTCCACTCCTTTCGTGCACGTCACCTAATAACATGACCGATGCATCCACTCCTTTCGTGCACGTCACCTAATAACATGACCGATGCATCCACTCCTTTTGACTTCACGTCGTAACATATAACCATCGGCTGTGGATTAGCGGTTCACAGCCCCCAACAAACCATCTTATCTATATTGGTTGGTTGACGAACCAACCAATATATCTTTCCGCTAAAATATCTAATAATATTTTTAAATCGATTTGATTAAATATACCAACTCCCCTACAAAACCTGGCTTTCAGTCTCATCAAAAACAAATTTAATATTATTGCTCATTAGACTAAAAGAGGTAGAGTTCAGGGAATAAAAATATGTATTTCCTCTGGATAGAATGCTAGCTGTATTTACCAATTAAATCTGTAATATTTCAGTAAGGTGTGCTTAGACAAGTTGGGAACTGAGACTAGAAGACAAATCACCTACTGGTTTAATACTGACAAAACTTTTCCAGTCAATATGTTGTCCATAAATGAAAATGGATCCTTCGTCAGTTTCCATTATTAGTGTTCCAGTTATTCGACCAACTACCTACTTATTGAATTATAGTTTAAGTGGCTGAGTATTTTACAGATTCTTAATATGTGTGACACAGTGCGACAAGGCTGGCCCTTTGAATTACAGGTGCAGTCCATCTAACGAGCTTCCACACATTTTCCTCCTACTTAATTTCACTAACAAAACTTTGGTCGACCTGATGCTATTGTAAAAGACACTTTCTCAACATGCAATGCGATGGGATTGAACCCAGGACTTCATGATTGTGAAACAGACTTCTTAACCACTCAGCCACGTCTGCATCCTATGTTGTACATACTGTAATTATAATGCTACTCTACTGAAAATCCTTCACTAAAAATTATTTTCACTTTCAAAATGATAAACTGAGATGGTAAAACAAACAATACAATTCTTAGTTTGTTTGATCAAGAGTATATATTTGGAGTTTCTATACTGTATCTCACACATGCCCACATAAGTCATGAAATACTAAATTTATTTATAGATTTATTAACTGAAAATCAATTACCTATTGGCAGTTTATTACAATTTGTTTAAATATTCATAAGGCTTTCAGTGCATTAGAAGACAATGCCAATTGCTATTCTTCTTATTGTTCTGGTAACTTTTGCCAAATGAAGTTGTCCCTGCTCATTTTTGAGCTGTGGTACTGAGAAGGCATGTGGACTAGTGGTTAGGGTGTGGTGGATTCGATTGTCAAACCAGAATGGGGTTATAGGCTCGAGACAGATTAACTTTTGAAGGCACATAGTCTAATGGTTAGAATGTTGGTCTCGCGATCATAAGGTTGTGGGTTCAATTCCTGGACCAGGTGACATGTTGTGTCCTTGAGCAAGGCACTGCATTTCATGTTACTCCAGTCCACTCAACTGAAAATGAGTATCAGTAGCACCTGGGGGTTAACCCTGCGATGGACTGGCATCCCATTCAGGGAGAAGTCTTGTACTCTCAGTCACTTAAACACCTCAGAAACTGGGATAAGCTCTGGCCTAATAGGCCTATAGGCTTGGGACAGACTTTAACTTTTTTTTTACTTTTTTTTTTAACTTGGAGGAAAAAGGTATACTGAAAAAGTATATATAGTGGATAGTAGATATATCACTATCCCATGATATTAAGCAGTTATCCAACAATAATGTTGCTTGAATGTCTGAATTTCATTTCTTTCTTAAAGTAAAAGTGTGTTCCTCATTTAAGGTATACTCTGGCTATTTTAATGAGATAATTTACCTTTATTACACATTAAAAAAATAGCAATTTCTCACACTGGTTCATATTTGTAGTAAAGGAGTATACCAATGAAGTAACCCCTGTACATAACTAGTACTTATGTTATCAACTCTAAAAGGAGGAAAAGCAAAGTCAACTCTGGCAGGATTTGAATTCTGAACAAAAAATGACAGAACTAAATACGGTAAGGTATTTTAGTTTGGAATGCTCTCATTATGTCACTGTACCATCTTCAACACAATAGAAAGTAATGATGAGAATTTACTGTATGTACTTTTTCCAACTCAAACCAACAGAAGTTGAGAGTGGAGAAGAAAGTCAAGCATTGATGACCCCTTCCAAATTTAGAAGTTACACATAAAAACAAAAAATGCCTGCATAAACAGCATTTCTTTTTTATTATATGATATAAAACAGTGAAATAATTTTCTGTTGGTCTTCTTTATTTATTCTCCAACAGAGTGATGTATGGAATAATCTTGTACTTTCTGACCTCAGTGATTTAACTACAGTAAGTGTGGTATGGAACCGGAAGTTGGAGGGGAGGTGACATCAGGGGACAGGAAGTGGGGCCCGGAAACCGGAAGCGGGGCAGTGAGGACGACAGAACGCACGTGGGAGTCGAGCTGCGAGGACCACAGAGTCGTGAACCGAGAGAGGATATGCTACGCAAGAGGACAGAAGCTGCTACGCTACCAGGAACTAAGGTAAGGCGGATCATCCTTCTTACAACACTTCTGTTATTTTACTATTTTCTATAACTTCTTCAAGCACTTGTATTTTTTAAGAAACCACAGAGAGTACTGAGGTTGCTATGTAGAGTCTCTGGAAGGCAGATATGTGGCTAGCCATGGAATATTTTAGCTCTGCTGTATTGAAGTAATATAATTCATTATGGTAATGCTAGCAGGGACTCTACTATCCATTCTGAAGAAAGATCTAAACAGACACAAACGAACCTCCACAATATCAAGGCTGAGTTGTCTCTAGTAGCACCTTTGTGTGTTGTTGAATATGTTTAGTAATTGACTGCCTGTTTAAGGAGGAAACAATCTAGCTTGTCTCTCTTACTCCTTGTAATGCAACATATACCTGTGTCGTAAAACAGCACAGGTCATACAAATATGTTGTAGTGATGTAGGTAGAGCTCTTCCTCCCCTCCTGAATTGATGTCTGAGACTACATTCATTTGAATGTGACTACTGCCAGCAGTTTTGTCTGTATTGAGTCCAGAGAGCATAGAAGGTGGAGTCACTCAAGACAACAATGATTCATACCATGTCATTGTTATTGCATTGTCTGTGGCCAACACATCTTTCAAATGGCTCAGTCTATCTAGCTGATAATAGGTACTGTAGAGTATAAACATCTCACTGCTGTAAGCATTCAACAGCCTGTAACACTGACAAGGGGTTCGTTAGTTTGCAGTGCAAGTTCAACTCTTCCTATGGATGCATATTGAAGAGGAGTTGAGTCCCATTGATCTCATCTGATAATAGATGAATCAATTAGACATTATGCCCTTAGCATTATGAAAAGGAATCCAACATTTCTGGATTTCCTCTACTTCTGGTTGATTCTGTCTGTCTCATGGTTGATAGTGGGTGGTACAATCTCCTTTCTCTTTGTTTACATTGAAGAGCCATTCTGTGAGTGTGTTGGGAAAGTGAGCTGTCTCTTTCATGATATATAGAAGCCCTGCCCATGAAGATGAAATCCAGTGACATGACTAAACAAGCTATTTCAGCCAACAGTCCATTATTTCTGATATTTAATGCTTACATCTGGGTTTGATGTTTTATTGATGCCAAAGGTGTTGGGATGCTGGCCTACCATGTAAAAGGTCTGTGATGTTCACATCACTGGCACTATTTTGTCTTGATAAAAAAAACAGTTAGCTCATTCAAATTAACTGTAAGTAGTTGCCATCAGAGGATAGAGTACATCACAATAAGTAGTGGGAACACTGTATAATTGAAAATTGTGCTGTAAGGTAAATGTAAAGTAATATTACATATCATTCATCTTGAGTCCCCTTTGGTAAAATGTTGACAGAATTGATTACACAGGGTTGTGGTGGGAGTACTTCTATCATGGACTAAAGCCCATAGGTAAGGATTTGATTTTAGCACTGCAAGTTTACAAAGCACTTCTTCATTATACATTGTTGTAGGTAAGCTATACCTATTCATGGTTCCTATTTACAGTCTGGCTGAGCCAGCAAAATTTAAGTGTTTTACCATAAAAAGAGTAGAGAGCTGGTGGTGAGCTGTGAACCATTAACTTTTCAGTCATTAGTTCAACATCCTATCAACTCAGCTGTGATTTTATAATACAAAGGAGTTTGACTTTATAATACAATCGAGTATTCCAGCATAGAGGAAGACTTTAGAAAAGTAAGTCTACAACACAGATATACATCTTTCACTTGTATATATTCCACCTCACTTCCACAGATAATACTCAAGGAAAACCTAAGTAATGCAGCTCTTATTTCTCTTTCAACCTAGGAAGGCAACAGAAAATCACTCCACTAGAAAATACTTGTTAAAGATTTCAATTATGTCTTCGATTTCACTCTGTAGTTAAGGTTGTTTAAAGCATAACACTCAAACTTGTTTCCTTATGTTAAAGATTGCAACTATGTCTTCAATTTTGTTCCATCGTTAAGGTTGTTTAAAGTATGTAACACTGAAATTTGTTTCATTGTGTTAAAGATTCTGATTATGTCTTTGATTTTGTTCCATTGTTATGTTTGTTTAAAGCGTAACACTGAAACTTGTTTCATTATGTTAACAATTTCAATTATGACTTCGATTTCATTCCATAATTAAGAAGTAAAATGAATAATCTAAAAATATCTATACTACTCTCCAAGCTATATAAACAGAAGAGGTGTTTAGTGGTAGGTGTGCCATGAGAAGATGACATTAATGTTTCAGGTAGGCTTCTGCTCCAATCCCAAATGTTAGGCTGTATTTCATATCACAGTACACCAATATACACCTCTTTTGTTAAATATTTCTCATCCAATTCATACTGACACAGACCATCTCTAACATACTAATTCTAAGATTACAATTTTGGGAACTATTAAACTCATCTTTTCAGATGAAGCATTTTTTAAATATATATACATTCATACTACATTCCTCATTCGAATCCAGCCTGGTAGTATGTACACATCCAGGAATGAGACACCTGATGATGATTGAAGATCAAACCAATCTCAATGTAGTGTAGATGTAAATGTTAAAAACATTTACATCTCTAAAAAAGAGGTTGCTAGTTTGAAAAATTATAATCTTATAACAACTCATCTCAGATATTTAATACCAATTCTAGTGATCCTTGTTAACACTGAAAACTGTGATCATGTTTTCTAGTAAACCATTTTCTATCCGTCTTGCTCTGTGCCTCCCCCAGAAACATTAGTCACACTTAACTCTTAACATCCTGTAAAAAAAAGTCCTGTAATGACAGAGAAAAAGATGCCTAAAATCAGGGTTCTTGCTGCCTATTTATTATGAAATTTACAAGTAGGAAACACAAGTACTCTGGCATTTTCACTCAAAAGTATTTCACTTTCACCATATATATAGTTCAATGATTCATATGAATATGGCGATGTGGTAACGTGTGGAACTGTGTCCTACAGGATGTTAAGAGTTAATTCTCACTACACACACTAACATGCATACACTTCTTTTATTTATCTTTCCCAACTGATTTATGACAACACAGACCAACATTAACCAATTCTAGAGATTATCCTTGTTACTCTAGCAATAACTCATTTCAGAAGTATAGATATGTACACATGCAAAGTTAAAAAATTGACTTACCAGCTTTTAGAGTTGGTTTTTAAAGTATCCTTTTCTTTCTCATACTCTTCGGGTATTGGGGTGATAGAATTCTCAGCTTCAAGAGAAGCCTATTGAATCAAATAGAAGTTGCTATAACTATTGATTTATTTATGATTGTTATATATGATTGGTTATATAAGTGCTAAGATAAACAACAAATGCCTCCAAACTTCTGCAGGGTTGTTAAGGACCTGGGAGTGCCTAGCTTAGGTTTTATGATGATAAGTTTGTAATGAGAGATAAATATTTCCTTGGAAAGGAAACCAGTTACTTACAAGTGATATCCCCAAAGAATTCATACCAATTCTCAACAGCACAATTAGCTGTGCTGTTGAAAAATGATTTATTTAACATATAGTTTAAAATGAACATAAATTACAATTAAATTGCAACATGAATACAGCTGTAGAATAGCCAACATAGACACAATAATAGATTGGTTTCCATAGATACATACTGTTGACAAAAGCTTACTAAAGATATAGCTGTAGAACAGTTACTATTATTGCAGCACAAAATATGTTTCCATGAATACAGTAATAAAGTAGATATCATAAATATAGCTGCAGAGAAGTTCCTACAGATGTAGAAATATTGAGGTCAGCATATATTGCAGTGAGGTTACTACAAATAGTTACAGAGATGCTACTATAATTATAGTTGTTAAAAGAACAACACCATAGATACAAATATGTACTACACACACTAAAGTGTAGTAGATTGGTTAACCATAAACAAAGCTTAAGGTAGGTTTCCATAAACAAAGCTTAAGGTAGGTTTCCATAAACAGCTTTAGGAAGGCTATCTTAAACACAAACTAGGAAATTATAAGTTAGCAGGTGATAAACTGCACATCAATAAAGATATTTGCAACTGATAAGGTAGACAAAATGCCATAATCACAATTTAACTGAACACAGTCTTATATAACACAACTGATAATATTGCATGTAAACAATAATGACTAACAAAATAAACAGAATAAGTAATAACATTTTTTACAAATTTTGTTGTGGTTAGTAACGATCTTGTTTTCAGACATATGAAAAGTTATGTATCTCAAAATTTATATCTTAATTTTAAATTATTTTTGAATGCCCCTACATGCATGTATGTATATAGGAGTGTGGACATATGAACTTTCTGGTATCTAAATGCATGTAAGTGTATATTTAAGTACACATGTGTTTTTTTTTTATTGGTTTCAGTCATCAGACTGCAGCCATGCTGGGGCACTACCTTCAAGCTTTTAGTTGACTACATCGACCCCAGTACTTATTTTATCAATCTGTATTTGTTGAACTGTTAGGTTACAGGACATAAAGAGACACAACATAAACACACATATATACATGACGTGTTTCTATACAAATTCCACTCCCATGATATTGGTAAACCCGAGGCCATAGTAGAAGAAACTTACGCAAGGTGTTATGCAGTGGCATTGAACTCATAACCACATGGTTGCGAAGTAAACCTCTTAACCGCACAGCCATACCTGCACCTATTTCTACATTTAAAAAAAATAATTTTTTTTCTAATGTAAGCCTTTCTATAATTCTTTTAATCTTTTACTGGTTTCAGTCATTGGACTGTGGTCATGCTGGGTACCAAGTATTCTTTTTTGTTTAGCTTTTGGAGAAGTCTCACTTTCAAACTGCAAAACTTTCAAAATTTCTTTAACTGATTTTTGTTTTAGTTTCTCTACATAGAATATGTCACATATTTTAATTTTATAGGTAATCTAGTGTTAACATAATTAATGCAGGGAGCATAAAAAATCTAATTAGAAATAATTATGCTGCAAGGAAATGATAACATTAGCTCAATGATTAATATTTTTTTAATCATTTCAGTAATTAATAATTAAATATATTATGAATGACTTCAATGATAAAATTTCAATGTAAAATGATATTAAATTATTCGATATGTTAATATCATCACCAACATTTTACATCCGTTTTCCATGCTGGCATGGGTTGCACGGGTGATTTTAGCCTGTGTCGATTCCAGTCACCACTCTCCTAGTTGGGTTGGGGGCCATGCCTCACTCGTATATTTCATTTAGCTTGGTTTCTATGGCTGGATGCCCTTCCTATCACCAACCACTTTACAGAGTGTACTGGGTGCATTTTATCATGGCTCCAGCACTAGAGAAGATACCTTGTCTCTTGTAAGCTACAGAGTCCTCTCTACTCTACATAGACAGTGTTCTTTGAGGGCAAACATGACATTAGAGTGTGAATAGAAGGTTAGGGTTGTATGAGAGGGCAGGAGGGAAAGAGTAAAAGTATGGGTGTGATGGGAGAAGCAGTGATTATAAGAGAGCGGGACGAGGGAGGAAAGAGTGTGATGGGGGAAATAGTGATTGGAGGCATATGAAAAAGATAATGGTAACTATATATTGGGTGTTGGTAGGAGGTTGGATAGAAGATATGGGTAGCAGCAGTGTAGATATGTCATAGAAGTATCAAGGTAGGAAAGACCATGTGATGGATAGCAGCCAATGTGGGTGATGGTAGGTGATATGAATAGCAGCAGAGGGGGGTGATGGTAGGTGAGAGTGCTAAATGTCACTAAGACACACATGAGGAGGATAAGCAGATGGTGATATGGGAGTATAGATAATCCAATGCCAACCTATATGCTGTGATGTAGAAGAGGTAAAGTCGTAAGAGGTGTGATGGTGTGGGGGGAGTGATACTGCTCCTGGGTAAAGATGGACGGGCAGAACAAATGCCATCCCTCATGACACAGGCAGTGTGGTAGAGAGAATAGCATAGAAGTCAATAAATCAGAGGGTAGTAGATAGATGGGAACTTAACAGGAGTATACATACTGGGTGTGAGATTGAGAGTTACAGCCCAGCCACTATCACCATTATTTTCTTACAATCAATTTGCCAAGGCTGCACTGGAGAGAGCAGGTCCTCTCTTACACTGCGTGTCATCAATCATCACGCTCTCTACTCATCTCCTTGGTGAGGTTCTGCTTCCTGAGGTTAGTCATCACTACTTTGTCCTATGTCTTCATAGGTCTCCTTTTTCCATGGTAATAGCACCCTGAACTTTTCCATCCTGTTCTTATTCTGGCTACTATGCTCTCAGAATATCCACCTCCACTGCTGATGAGGTCACCTAGGTAGCAGCTATCATCAATCCCTAGCAGGGTATTTATTGTGGCACCAACAATTCAGTGTTTCTCTTGTAGCATCTCCCTTACAGGCAATATAGCCTCGTCCATTAATGTGTGGGCGCGTATGGACTCACCCTACGTAGCTCCACCTATAGCGACGTACCACGTGACCAAGCCATGACGGCACGTGGGAGGAGTTAACTCGTATCCTCTATTTTCCCGCTTAAACCTTTTGTTCGAGAACCTTCTATTCTCTCTGGCCAGCAACTATAAATAGAACGCATTCAGCTATCTCGCCAGGCGTTCCCGCTTGGCCACACGCCGTGTGTGGCGGGGCGCTCTCACCACAGACACACACACACTTCACTTGCATCTCTCTTATTCTGTCTCTCGCTGTCTCACACATCTTGACTCCTCTGTTTATGCCACGATGCTGTCTCCGCTAAGGTCCCTCGGTCGATTGGGACCCCCGTCAGATATATCTGACCAGCAGCCACGGGTTCCCAGTCCTACCGTGGCTCAGCATTGGAGATAATCGTGGGCGAACAGAGAGAGCTAACACGTCAATGCACACACACACACACTTACATACACACTCTAACATTCGCTCATGTGTCCCACGATATTGTGTATCGCCTTTTATGTGTTCCTGTTTACCTTGCATGTAAACCTATGTAAACCACTCTGTAACTAAACACCTTTATTTATATACCACAAACATTATCCACTTCTTTCGTTCGCGTCGGCTCACAAACATGACCGACGCGTCCACCACCTATTTTCCTTCGGATGTCGCCTACTATATTTCTACATCGGCTGTGAAGTAGCGATTCACAGCCCCTACAAACAATCTCATCTATATTGGTTGGTAAACGGTGTGGTTTCCCAACCAATATACGATTTCGCTAAACTACTTTGTTAATTCTCTCTTATTGAATAGAGTTTTGTTAAGACTCTTATATAGACTAATGCCTCATTGTTATTAAACCACATTATTTACCATGCATAAATTGCTTCATATAAAACTCCTCTCCTTTATTACTAATATACTCAATTTTTTAAATTTATTCAAACATTTTTCATCGTATTCATTTCAAAGTGGCATCTAGGTTTTTTATCTGAAGAGTATACACCAACAAAGCGTGGTTTCAAATCTCATCGTGGTTACTGGTTGGGTGCAGAAAGTTATTACCTTCATATTACCGGTGGTCAAGGTGTAAGTATTTATCCTTTTCTCTATATTTCCCAGATTTACATTCTGTAATAATTTGATTTGATGATGTAGTTGTTGCTTTCATTGAATATCCTTTGTCAGTTTGTCTTAACTAGACATGTGTCAAATATTAAAGACAGTAGAATATGACTTCTATCAATGATGTTGAATAACCCCATTTAGATCTATCCATGTAGAGCTTGTAATAAACAAAATGGATATTACTATCCATCACTTGCTCTATCTCTTTTACCATGTAGTTGCCACCACTGTCTCTCTTCTATTTCTTCCTACTCTACCACCCTTTTGCTCTTCTTCAGAGGGATAGACAAGAGAGAAAGGTTGGAGATGAAAAAATGTTTGTTATAAAGAAGACAGTACTGAAATTATTTTAAAACACAGTTGGGCACACACATTGCACTTTGCCACAAAGAAATACAGGTGCTGTGGTGTAGTGTATTAAAAACACTCAAGTTTTTTTAAATATTCTGGCATTTTTTGATGTGCCTCAAAAACTCACAGCAGACCGAATGTGAAACACAAGTGTGCCACAGCACAGTGGTTGAAAACGCCAGTCCTAGAGGCTCCCTCATTGGCTCAGATATTAAAATAATGAAGGTGGTGAATGATGTAAGAAAGTGTAAATGTTGCAGCTCACATTTTGCAGGTTTGTCCAGCCTCGAATGAGGTTGAATCTCATAGGTGGTTTCTTTGGTATTTCAATGATAGGGGACCCCAATCCTATCATAGGAGCTCATTTTTCAGCTGAGTGGACTGGAGCAATGTGAAATGAAGTGCCTTATTCAAGAACACAACGCACTAGTTGGTCTAGGAATCGAACTTACAATCATGAGTCCAATACCCTAACCCCTAGGCCACATGGCTTCGGTGAATGATGCAGAGTAAAACTCATAACATCCATCCCATCCATCTTCCTTGCCCACTTATTCCTGAGAGGGTCGTGGGGGCAGAGTCCTCAGACACGCCTTCCAGAGGGTCCTATCAGAAGCAACCGTCAGCAAATAATCCAGCTGGATCCCCAAGCAAGACCAACTGAGATTATGGATAATATCCAACCATCTTGCTCGTGGACTACCGCTAGGTTTCCTGCCGGTTGACCTTGCCCGTAAAATCTGTCCTGCGATGTTTTCCTCAGACATTCTAACCCCATGCCCGTAGTACCGGAACTGTGATCTCTCAATGCGGAGAAGTAGCGGCTCTACCTTGAGTGACTCCCTGATCTCCGAGCTACGTACCCTGTCGAGTAAAGTTACTCCAGCGACCCTTCGGAGGAACACCATTTCGGCCGCTTGTATTCGCGATCGTATTCTTTCGGTAACTACCCAAGATTCATGACCATAGGTAAGGGTAGGCACGAAAACCGAATTGAAGATAGCAAGTTTGGCTTATCTTCTGATGACCGAATACTGAAGCTGGCGCATTATTGCACCAGCTCCAGCAATTCTTGCATCTAATTCAGCTTCCTGCCTTCCATCACTCGTGAAAACGGCTCCGAGATACTTGAACTTCTCCGCCTGCTTCAGTGAAGCTCCACTAACATGCAAAGTGCACTGCGCAGGCTTTCTCAAGAGGACTAATATCTCAGTCTTCGCAA
Organism: Muusoctopus leioderma; assembly: GCA_027124095.1. Taxonomy (NCBI): domain Eukaryota; kingdom Metazoa; phylum Mollusca; class Cephalopoda; order Octopoda; family Octopodidae; genus Muusoctopus; species Muusoctopus leioderma. The sequence continues at coordinate 2,321 of JAOPJM010295432.1, read as the reverse complement.
CACTGATTTTCATTCCTGCCTTACAGCACTCGGCAGCGAACCTATTCAGTTCATGCTGGAGATCACCTTCCGGCGGGCTAAGTAGTACCATGTCGTCTACAAATATCAGCCGACTGACCCTACACCCACCGATTTTGATACCACTTCCACCCCGGCTGCGCATGTCAATCCAGTTCATAAAGATTATGAACAGGAGAGGTGACAATACGCACTCCTGGCGGAGTCCAACACCCACATTAAAAGGTTTTGACTTAGCACCATTTATCCAAACACAAACACAATGGCATTCGTACAGGGACTTCAAGGTAACAAGCTGTCCGTTGATCCCAAACTCCTGCAAAAGCATCCACAGCAAGTCCCACGGCCTTTTCGAGCTCCACGAAACAAGCATACACCTCTTGGCAATACTCCCACGATTTCTCGAAGATCTGCCGTAAAGTGAATATTTGGTCGGCTGCGCTACGTCCAGGATGAAAGCCACACTGTTCGTAATCTAGCTTGGACTCGATAATATCCCTACATCTCTTTTCCAGCCACCTAGCGTAGACTTTACCGGAGAGGCTTAACAATGAGATACTTCTATAATTTGAGCACTCTCTCTTGTCTCCCTTTTTAAAAATTGGGATTATCACTCCCGATTGCCATTGCTTTGGTGCCATTCCAGAGGTCCTGGCCACCCGGCACACACGGGTCAGTCAGGGAATACTTTCTCGATTTAAGGTTTCTAAAATCTCGGGTTTTCTAAGAGCCAACGAAATTTCTGGGGTACATTCCTAAGAGCCAACAGTGTCAGCCATTGCTCCATCTCCCCTAGTAGCATACAGCTGTTTGGTCCGGGATTGCTTATTCGTCCGGCAGGAGCCCACTTATATCGCAACTAACCACCATATCTGGTGGCCGTATCGCTATCCGTCACCTGCGACCCGTTCTCTAGCAGAACAGCTCTGCCGAGAACGCTCTGTAAGCTGTATTTATAATATTGACGAATAAGACTACCTGAAAAGACTGATGGGTACTTAGGGAAGACAAGGCGGCGCTTTGGAAAGTCTCAGAAAGGTAAGATGACAGCCTGGAAAAACGGGAGAACAAAATGAAAGGTTAACAAGAAAAAAGATGTCCTCAAGATTTATGTTCAGGGAAGGAGCATGCAGCATCTACTAGCATACCTTTCGGTAATGACATATGCAACAACACAACGTCTATAGCTTGAAGTTGAGGGGAGTGGTTAAGAGCAAGAAAAAATGACGGAGCCCCCCCACACACACACACATACACAAAAGATGGGCTGTGGTGCTGACAGCAACGCGAGTCCGTAACGGCCAGTAAGGTGATTGATAAGTATCAGATTAGGAATACCCCCCACCCCCCGGTGTTCAGGAACCTGTTAGCTGTCTACGCATCCAGCCAGGTGCTATTACCTTCAAAACGAAAATAAAGTGGCCCAGAACCAAGAATGACCAGGTATGGGCATTTCTTGATAAGGATATCTGTGTGATTCTACAAAATAACTTGAAGGCGTCGACATCTAGAAAAGTAAGCACGTTTGCCTGATTATCCTTGAAGTGCACCGATCTAGATTTGCGACCAACACGAAGAAGAAAGAGCCAAACTAGTGCCAGATGAATAAAACTAGTCTCGGAGAAAACAAGGAATATTGAAGAAAGAACTTAATACAACCATTGCACAAGCCAAGAAAATAATCCAATCACTACTGGATAAGGTAAAAAGGAAAATTTTATGTATATCAAGGATTGAGAATGCACATAGGAGACGAGCGAGAAAGTGAAAATCTCACGAATCCTTTACTCGAGACGCTTTTGGAAATAGTTTTTATCGGAAGTACCCGATTTTATCAAAACAGTTAGGTACTTTAAACATATCTATGGAAGAACTTGAGAATCATTTACACAGTACCTACACGGATCTTCATCAGGATGTTCTTCTACACCAGATCACTGATGAGATGCTTCCACCTGAGCCTGATATCCGGTTTGACATTTCGGGTCTCATAGTCAGAAGAGTCGATATGTTTGTGGAGAAGGCGAGATTCCAAAGTATCCCAGACAACGATGGTATCTCGTATAAGATTTACAAACATTGCCCAGGAGTCATCCGAGTGTCGGTGAGTCTATTTGCAACGAGAGGGGAAAAAAGGAGGATAATGTGTTTTATGGAGAGGAGTGCTGGCGAGAAGGTTGTCAAGGTTCCGAGCACTGAATGCATTCATAGACACATCATTTTAGAGAGCCGGTGTCCCAGGATTCTCAGGCTGTCTTGCGCACGCCCTGATGATTTGGCGCTCCATTCAGTATGCTAATATA
>JAOPJM010295228.1:0-12031 GCA_027124095.1 Muusoctopus leioderma | reverse complement strand
CTACGTCCGCATCTTTGCTTGACGGCAGAAAAACCTGTTTATGGTGTTTGATTTATCAAGCAGTATAAATCACTACATGTCCTACCTTTTTTAAATACAGTTGGATGTAATTTGAGGGAGATTTCACTGCTATTTCTAACAGGTTGAGCAACCATTTAGAGGCTCACTCATTGGCTTGAAACAAGTACAATTATATTTATAGGATGGGTTCTTCGGTTTTTTGTTGTAATTTCCAACATAAGTAAGGGCTGTGTCTAATAGTATCATATGTGCCACCATAGTAAATATTTGTCATGGAATTAACTGTTTCTGTATTTTTATTTTTATTGTGTTTCAATACATACTGCTTCAGTCCATATGTACACTGATCCTCTTCAAAGGTCAATTTATACTAATATTCTTTCTTACAATTTCAACATACTTAAACATTGTGCCATAATCTCAGAACTAAAGCATGGTATATAAGAGAATTTGAAATCAGTGAGATACAAAATATCTCTACCGAGTGGTGCTAAGGTACTATGTAATTCACGGTGATGTCATCATCCTTTGTAAATGAATACTGGATACCAAAGGGGCATGTGCTACAACAAGATAGTGAAAATAACTCACACACTGTGGTGCATCACAGAAGACAGTGAACACTAAAAACTGTATATCCCAAACTGTAGCGTGCTTCTGACTGTGCATTTTCGATATTTGTTTTGATATTTGGATTTGATTTTGTTATGGCTCTCGGCACCCCCATCCCCCCTTCCCTACCATGACAGCTCATTTCCCCATACTAGTTAAAGGCATGTCATGGTTCACTGTTTTGTTTTCCCACTACTTCAGCTTATCTCCACAATGACAACCACACTACAGGCTAGTAGTATTTCTAATTTCTAAGAATTGAATTGCCATGGCCACCCAATGCTCCTTCCCTTTCACTTTTCCTGTGATTTTTCTGCTGACTCATGGTTAAAGCCTTATATGTACTGTGATGCCAGTAGATGACAAACCAATCATATGCTACCATCTACTGGCTGGCAAATCAACCAACCAATCATGTGCTTCCATCCATCTACCATTACAGAAAGTAGTCTGTTTTTGTCATCTAGTTTATTCTGTCAGATGAACCAGCTAGACATCGGGGAAACTCCAGAGTAATAGAGAACTTGATCAGCTGAAATAGATTAATACTTACGGATATATATACATATATATATATATATGATTTTATTACTCAGAGTAGCAACAGAGAGTAATCTCAGTAATAAAATCATATATCATACTCTACTTTGGTATTGAGTAATGTTTACTCGAGTTTGTAATTTCAAACAAACGTATATGATGATATATATATAGGTGTAAAAGCACAACAGTGCAATACAGAAAGGAAAAAAGAGTACTCAATACAAGAGTAGAGTGATGTATAAAGTTTTATTCGAAGCTGAAAGCTTCACAAATTCGTCACTCTGAGTTTCACGGAATCGATCATCAGACGAAATGTGAAGGACCTGAATTGCACATGAATATATAGGGGAAAAATACACGGGGGGGGATTGAACCGTTATAAACATCAACAGTGATTGGGTGTGCTTGCATATAAACAATCGGGGTATTGGGTGCCACTAGAGGTCGCAAAGAAGCTTCAAAAAGTGTTATAAAATATACCGTTAGCGAATCATGAAAAGCCAGGTGCGGGGGTATTAAAAGTAAACATCGCTACTAAGCGAAACATTGAGTGAGAGATAACGCTGGTATGGTAAGGTAGCGAGGGTTATTTTTTATGGTGGCCGTAAATCTACGCAGTGGGATAGATAGAGGAGGAGAAGAGAGGGAGATCTAAGTGTGAGAATGAATATAAAATCAAGATGAGTTATCTACGGGGCGGGGGTTGATCTATGGGATGGCAGCAGTGGGTTGGTAGGGTTTTTTCTTATATATTGTGGTGGTGGGATTTGTGATAGCGTAAAGAGAGGGATGGGAAAAAAATATATGTGGGTGAGTACGAAAAACGTTTTTTTTTTTGGTGGTGGTATATTTCAGAATTTAAAAACCCGTTAGAAGGTAGTACAGAATCATTAAAAAAAAGATGTCATGAAAGGTGCATAATAAAAAGCGTATAAAATACGTGAAAATAATCAAATGATCGTGTATATAAAAGTAATAAAAAAAAACACCAATAATATAATCGTCTACGTTAAAAAGTACTTTACAGGTAATAAAAAACATAATGAAAAAACTAATAAATAAACTAATAAAAAACACAGCGATCAGAAAAAAAGTGGGGTGGGATTACTCGTTTTTTTTCATGCAAGATCTTATTTGTTTGAGGGTATCCAATTCGAAAATAAATATTTAGAAAAATGCAAGAAATTCTTTAACGGTTCAGAACTTAGGTTCAAGGCGGAATTATCTTGGAATAAGATAACAAGTTTCTCAGTCATGCATAAAGGACACCTAAAAGAGTTTCTGTAGGAGCCGTGTCTATAGGGGCTCGCGTGTTCTGAAGTTGACCAGGATATCTTAAAAGCGGGTGATCCGGAACTCTTCAAAAACTAAATATATTTGGATAAACTTGTAGACAATTTCTTCTCTGGGTCTCTGAAAGAATTTCTATGGGCGTAGAATCTTGTTTGAAGCTGTTCATGGTTAGCTCGGTGTAAGTTTTAAAAGTGGGACTGTTGTCGATATGCACCTTAGCCCTGTATACAATCCCTTTGGCTAAACACTTCCCCTTTAGGGGGCAATTGGTAGGGTCTATACAATTGCAGTTTGGGGCCTGTTCCTTAGTCGTCTGATCCGAAGCCTCATCATGTTCAGTTGGCTTATAGAGGAGGCAAAATTCTTACTACATGAGTACCTCACCTTCGGCGTGATCCTATTGAAGGTCCTGTGATATTTATGGCCTCCAGGGAGATGTCTAGAGATTAGGTTTAGGAATTCTTTACCTATATTAGTTCTTACGCTAACCAAGTATGTTGGATTAAACCACATGACCTTTCTAGTTATAGTTCTATTACTAATTGTAGGCCTACTGTTGTTCCTATCTAACTGGATTTTGTCCGCAAAACCGCTGTTACTGAGGGCCTCGTTATAATAGGATGAATCGGAATTAACAGTGGTTTCATCCGCTGATAACGACGAGTTACACTTACTTATATTGGAGACTAGGTTATTTATGATACTGGGCGGGTGGTTGAAAAATTTACTGATATATATTAAGTTCTCATTAGGCTTGTCGGTCTTTAGGTCTAAGGTGACGTCTAAGAAATTAACTACGCTAAGGTTAGTTTCTACCGTTATATTTATGTCCATCCGAAGAAAGAACTCTATCAGCTCCTTTCTTAACCGATCGAGTTCATGGCCGGTTATGCTTCTGGTCAAAACCAATCCGTCGTCCCTGTATATCCCTCCAACGAGGAAGGGGAATTATTTGCTCAAAGAATCTAAGATGTAGGCACCAATAATCATACAAAGTTCTGCCCCGTCAAATGCACCCATCGGAATGTTGAATAATTCGTCACCTGATAAAATGTGCCCAGTTCACTCTGTAAAGTGGTTGGTGATTGGAAGGACATGCAGTCATAGAAACTATGCCAAAAATGGAGCCTAGGAGACATGGCTTCTGTAAGCTGTATTGCAGGCCACCCATATTGGAGAGCAGTAACTTCGAATATGAACTGGTAGAGTGTAGAGGGGACTCTTTAGTCCTCTTGACACGGGATGGCCTCTCTTGTGCCAGTGGCACAATAAAATGCAACACCAAAGCTGGCCAGTTTTCTCTGTTGCTGTGTGTGCAAGATGATGCAGACTGCATCAACCCATCTATGCCAGCATAGAAAAAGGGACATATAATGATGAGGATTTATTATGAATCAGTTGATGATTCATTCTATTGTTACTAAGAATTTCATGCCCATAGTATGAATAGTGAATGAATAGTATACTAGGCAATATTTGGTGAATGAATAATATAGATCAATCAGGCAATATTTGGTGAATGAATGAAACTATTTGTATGCAACAGACCAGCTATCCCAATTCTCATTTATTGAGGAGAATCATATGACCTGAGATGTCATTATTGCTGGTCAGACTGCTATAGTGAAGGGAAAGCGCCCAGTGTGAGCGTGTAATCATCATGAATGGGTATCTACTTCATCACACTTATTGAATCTGTTTGCCTTGTATTTGAAACAGGTGACTGTGGATTTTGGGGTATATGAAAGATGTCCAAAAAGAATTTTCTCCAATAACAACTCAGCAATATCTCAAATCTCCAGTTAAGTGACATTGCTGGCTGTTTTAATATCTGGAAATTTTCAATTAGGCATAGCATAGCCTACAATTTTGTGATCCATTGAAGTATGGTGTGGTTTTATGCTCCATGTTATTGGAGTTCTGATGCATGGTCCCTGAATTTCTAGCTGAATTTGGACAAGGATGTAGAGTTTTCCTTGGTACCACATATTTTTTTCTCCTGTTGTTATCTATGCAACCACCACACCAGCAGTGTCTGTTTTGTTTCACTACTTGTAGAAGATTTTTTCTTCACTCAAATCTTTGGTCTGACATGCCACTGCCATATCCACGATGAAGCTTTCTCTGCTTCTCTCTGCAGTTTGCAAATCACTGCTCTGCTATCCTTCTTAAGTCAAATGCTAGGCAGGTAGGACATCGTGGATTTAGCAACAAACCCATGATATCTCACTTCCACTAGAAGTAGGATCTACTACTCACCACTCCTCAACCAAGGTGCTGCTGACTCTACACTGCCCAAACAAAAATGTAGGCTCCCCTTCTCCACTCCACCTGTCTTGCCACCACATATACCGGGTCGTCATCTCAATGTGGAGCCTGGTTCTGATGGTGTTCCTTCCATTTTCCCCAGGTGATGCACTCTAGAGTCTGCTGCTTTCTTCATCAAACTCTTTGATCTTTCTCTCTTTGCAGGAATTTATCCTAATCTAGTGAAACATGTAACAGCATCCAATTTCCAAGAATGGTCCCTTAGGCCCTACTGACTACCCTCCTGTTAGGCTAATTTTCAGCATCTTGAAGTGGAGAGGGGAAGTTGTGGACAGTCACCAGCTTTGTCACATTGAGTCTTTATCCTTTTCAGTGACTACTAGTATAGATGGTTTCCATATAGCCAGATCTACTAGAGGCTTGCTCTCTTATGCCACACACTAGTGATACCTTGTTCTTGATGGTTTGAAGAGACAGTGTTGTTGCCCTTGGTTTAATGTCTGGCATGGGAGCCTCTTGGCTGGGTTACTTGCCTATGGATTTTGTCCATCTCTCATCATTTAAGTTGCAGGTTTCCTGTTGGACTACTCCATCACAGTATGCACTAGTGAGGCTCTCTGACTCCCATTCTATCAATTCTTTTGTATCTCATCATTTGATTATGTCTCCAATACTCAATCTTCAATACATAAATAATCTACTTACTTTTACTTTAACCACACACACACTCACTCCAACACAGAAATTATAACAATTTTCTCCTCTTTAAATGTCTGCACAGAGGTATCATCAACATGCAGCCTAGTTATGTCACACATGACTTGGACTGCTTCCATGAACAAAAATCTTCAAAACATTCTCTGATGGTGACATGGCCTCCTAGTTATTTTCAACAGCACAAAGACACAATCACTGCATATCAAAGAAGCAGTACTACACTAATGTGATCTATGCATGAACAATAGCCTTCAGAGTCACTACAAATACTAGCCCTCACAATCTCTAATGGTGACCTCACATATATAACATTGCAAAATTGCATTCCAAAGATTAGGCATTCTCTTCAAGACTAGAAAATACTTCAGCTCTGATCAAAGCTCAGGTGAGACCCACAATGGAGTATTGCTCCCACATATGGGATGGTGCTACTTCTACGCATACAAATATCTTGGACCATATCCAAAGGAAGGCTTTCAGGCTGATTGTCAAAGACGCACCTGCCAACGCACTATAACCACTACTATCAGACATGCTGTTTTTTCACTCTGTCTCTTCTATTGATACTATAAAATCCTCTCTGCAATCTGTGTACCTCCTCCAATCAGGCCTACGTAAGTGGAGTGTTTTAGTTAAAGAAAGAAAACAGTAAAAGAAATATCCTTGATTTAAGGAAAAATACATTAGAGACACCATTCTGATTTCTGATATACAAATTGGCAGTTTATCTATAAATACATATATATATATATATTGGCAGTTTATCTATAAATACATATATATATATATATATATATTGGCAGTTTATCTATAAAAACATATATATATATATATTGGCATTTTATCTATAAATATATATATAGTCCCACTGCGTGGCACCTTGGGTAAGTGTCTTCTACTATAGCCTCGGGCCGACCAATGCCTTGTGAGTGGATTTGGTAGACGGAAACTGTAGAATCCCGTCGTATATATATATCTATATGTAAGTGTATGTGTGTCTGTCTGTGTGCGTGTTTATGTCACGTAACTTATCGGTGTCGTTCTGATCGACTTCAATGCGGTGCCCCAGCATGGCCGCAGTCCAATGACTGAAACGAGTAAAAGAGATTATCTTTCTGTGTGGACGAACTCCTCTGAATATTTTGAACTCTTCTAAATATTTTATAACTAGCCCGTAAATTCTTTTCTTGTATCGAGTTTATATAATTAACATGTCCTTGTTTTCATTTGCTAATGTTATTAAGAAAGAATGAATAACTCGCTGCAACTGTCTGTATAAACATGTTGTTTTTGTATGCATTTATTATTACTAATAATTAACTCCTTCTAACTATTGCTTCAAGCTCATTGAAACATTGTAATTTCATTGGATTATGTTTACATCAGTGTGATTCAGTCATTATAGAAACTCATTTGTAGGCGAAAAGGAATTGTTATTGGTTAGACAGACAAGCCACTGGATTTGAGAAATTGAAGCAAACTCTCTGCAGCAAGCAGTACTTGAGACCTTTCTCTTTTCATACACATTCCATTCTATCTTCATATTTCGTAGTACGCTATTGCAGTAGGTATGACACACTCAAATCATCATGTTACTTCTGTTAATCACATTTTCATTGAAGTTGATACAAATTGTAGTTCTGTGATGTGTGTAATATCTACGAAATTTCTTATGGTTTAAGGTTAGGAACATCGCCCGACTTTGCTATTCCTTGGGATAGCTTGTGGGACAGATGGACCCCATTCTACCGGCCAGTCCCCTGTTAAACGACCAGGGAATCGCCAGAATTAGTTGATGGTCACTCATCGTACAGTTTTCAGTATTTCGGCGTTGTCAGTTGACTGGACACATTTGGCCCGACCTAGCTCCAACCACTTGCGCAAGTTCTCTTACCACTTCAAGGTCACGTCTATTAAGAACATATCATTTATTCTTGAACCATTTCCGAGTACGAATTTTGACTGAAGTACATGGCGCTCCACGTATGGGAGTCAAACGAACTCTTTGTAAGTGTAGGGAAAATAAACAAGAAGTAAAGTATATGTTGGTTATGTCATGGGAAGTAATAGATGCTAACGTTTTCGGTGCACCCTTCGTTGGAGAAGAATTTGCAGTAGTTTTATATATATATATATATATAAATGATGAATTCTCCGTCGGTTCCAACGATGAGCGTTCCATTATTCGCTCAATGGGACGGCCTACTCATTGAATTAACGTGTACAGTGGCTGAGTATTCCACAGACACGTGTACCCTTTAATGTAATTCTCAGGTAGAATCGGCGTGACACAGTGTGACAAGGCTGGACCTTTGGATTACAAGTACAATCCATCCGACGGGCTTCCACACAGTTTCCGTCTACTCAGATTCACTTACAAAGCTTGTGTCGACCCGAGGCTATGGTAAAGACACTCGTCCAAGATGCTGCGCGGTGGGATCGAACCCAGGACCTCGTGATTGCGAAGCGAGCTTCTTAACCATTCGGTCATGCTGCGTATATATATATATATATGTATATAATGTATGTAATTTATGTATACATACATACATACAGTGGACCCGCATCTTATGCTGTCAACTGGTTCTCCAACCCACTGCGTTATTAAAAAACCGCGTATGTTCAAAACCCTTATATAAAAGTACCTATGTGCATTGATGTTTTGGAGGAGTCATAACGTCAGGTTCTCTGGAGGTTGAGAAAACTCAGCAAAAGAATGATAGCGGAAATGGTTAAATGTTACTCCCTTATATTAGGTGATTCGGTTTCGTGCGGAACTTTTTCTTTCTGATATTTTCCGACCGCGTCTGTTTAAAGCCGCGTAAGATGCGGGCCCACTATATAAAATTATGAAGATAGATAGATAGATAGTGTATACAGTGGTGGGGGCCGTGCTGGTAGAAAGGAAACGACAGTAAATACTTCATCGTGCCTTGACGTAGTTCTTGTGTAAATTTCTTGAAATTAGGTATTATAGGGACGTAAATAACAGAGGCTGAGCAAACTGGTGAGGGCCTTTTCATGAGTTAGGATAAGTTCGTATTCATGTGGAGAAGAGCAATCTGATGGTTTGGGACTGACCCTTCGTCTGAAAGGGGCTATGGTCACAGTTTTCAGTGATAAACAAGGATTGTTTCTGTTGTTTAGCCCCAGGTTAATTCTGATCCATCAGACCTATGATCAAAGGCGTTCCAGCCGTGACAATACCGTTTTATTTTTTTCGGCCATAATGTCTCTAGGTCACCATTATCCAATATGTATTTCGTTTAATTTTAAAGAGGGTAGGGTGTGATTTGCAAGATATTTGGCTGCTATTTATTTCCGGTCGGGCAGCCACGTATTGCAGTGGTTTCCAAACGGTAGGTGCCCCACGAGATATAGCTAGGTGCCCCCACGAGATATAGCTAGGTGCCCCCACGTGATATAGCTAGGTGCACCACGAAAATAAACTATTTGAAAAATGTGAAAAATACAAAGTGGAATTGAAATGAGGGTATGTTTATCTCAAACACGCCCAAACTTTGAAAACGTCGCCCCCAAAAACATCAAGCTCATGTTTCTCTTTGATAACTATGCTTCATTTATTATTGAATATAGAAGTAAATACTTCATAATTTTCTGTAATTTAAAGTATTTATATTTATAAGACAAAATACATAAATACCTTCTTTTTTTTAAAATATATTTATTTTGACTTTATGCACAAAGTGCTCCAAAATATTCTCATTTTCTCTAAAGTGCGACACGAGTAAAAAAAAATATGTTTGGGAACCACTGACGCTGGTTCGAAACAAGGGAAGTCTCTAGAATTGGTAAGGTTAGTGACTGAGTTAAGAAAAATAAAACTACTACCAAAAGGAGCTTCTATTTGGTTGCAGCCAAATCTCCTTCAAATCACTCCGCGATTTAAAAAAATACACAGTGGATAATGTAGTGCTAGATACACTGTCTGAAAGAAAGACGAGATGGTCATGGCTGGGACGTATTTGATCAGGAATGACCTGGGGCCAAACATCATCATATAGCAAATAAGCGAAATAAGCAATCTACTATAACAGTTTAAATATCAGCTCACTTAAACAAAAATGTCATTGTCGTCTGCTATATCGTCTACACATTGTAGATACAGCATCTACATATTCCTGGATAAGTTAAAGCATATTGTGCTGCTCAATAAAGTAGTTCTCATCTAGAGTCAACTCATGTCTTAAATCTGTCATTCAGTTTACAGTTTAAGAATTACATAACCCAGTGTGTTCTGTAACTGGGGAGTAGGGTAGGGACACTGTTGCATCTAAATTAGTGTTCCTTAACCTTTTTTCTGTAGTCCTCGCCTTTACCAATTCACTCTCCCGATTTCCTCGCACAAATATGATAAGAAAAGTAGTAGTCATGTATACAACACAATTTATTGCATTACATTAACAGCCTTATATTAGCATCCTTAGAAATCAGCATTAAGGAAAGTAAATCGAGCAAAAACAGTGCGAATAATGATAAAGAATTCTTAAACCTAAAAGCAGTTTCCCCACTGGAATCTCCAAACTTTCCTCCCTAGAATCCGGAAATTTCCCCCATGTTAAGAATTGCGGATCTAATGAGAAAATATTTGTGGAGTAAACCCAAACGTAGATTTACTATAATTGTTTCTAACATAGGCACAAGGCCAACAACCTTAGTACTTGACTGGTACTTTATTTTATTAACCCCGGAAGGATCAGAGGCAAAGTTGACCTCGGCGGGTTTTGAAATAAGAGCGCAGTGAGCCAGAACGAATACTGCAAGACATTCTGTCCGACGCGCTAAACAAGAGAATTTTCAGGAATGGCTCAACTTCTGTAAATTTCTTTTTATTTTATTTACTTTTTTATATTTCTAACTTGAAAAGGCGAAAGGAAAAAAATATCAACTCGAATGTTTTTTTTTATCGATTTGTCAGGAGGTAGGGCGCTGCACATCACCTTTTCTCAGGGCCTCCGAGACTGGTGGGAGGGATGGAGGGAGGTATCCTCAGGCCACAGACCTGGCCTGAGTGCTTGCAACAGAGTGGACTCCGCTAAAGGCATCCAAGGGTAGCCAGGTGGTGGTGGTGTTAAAATGGATGACGGATTAAGTCTACCACCCAAGTAGGCCTCGGCGGGATTTGAACTCGGAACGCAAAGAGCCAGAACAAATACCGCAAGACATTTCGTCCAATGCTTTGATGATTCCGCCAGTCCACTGCCCCAGGGTGGTACTTTATCTATTTCGAAAGGATGAAAAGTAAAGTTGAACTCTGAGAGCAGTGAGTTGGAACGAATACCGCAAGGCATTCTATCCGACGCTCTAACGACTCTGCCAATTCGCCGGCGTGAGTGTGGTTTGAACTCAGTGAAGCAGATTATTTCGACATTCTCCATCACTGTTAAATACTTAAAGATGTTGATTTCTGACCTCGAGTCTATAAGGAACTCTAAGAACATAACTGGTACTTATTTTATCGACCTCAGAAGAATGAAAAGCGGCAGGATTTTGAAATCAGAACACAAAGGAGAGCTCTAAATACCGTATCTGAGCAAGAATATAGCTGGACTTTTCACTAAAATTTAGAGTTACGAGATCTAAAGGTGTAAAATTCAAAATTATAGTATTAAACTATTGCACCAATCTCTTTACAGATGCCTCCGGAAATATTTCTAGATTAACTATTAACATCCTGTAGGACCAAGTTCTACATTACACCGCAACATCAAATTGATATGGATCATTGAACTATATGGTAAAAGTAAACTATGTTTGTGTGAAAACGCCTCAAGCACCTATATGTTTCTTACTTGTAAATTTTATAATAAATAAGCTGCAAACGAACTGTTTTTATGCATTTTCTACTCAATCATTACAGGACTTAGAACATTTTCTACAGGATGTTAAAAGTTCAAGAAGATACTGCCCTTTGTTCTACCGATTCTCCCACCTGTTGCCCTTAATTTATTTAAAACATTAATATTTCTAACATAAGCACAATGCCACACGTTTTCGGGTATGAGTGTAGTCAATTAAATCGACCCCCAGTACTTGACTGCTACTTCTTTTATCGATTCTGGAATGATGAAAGGCAAAGTTAACCTCGACAAGATTTGATTTCAGAAAATAAAGGGACATAACTAAGTACCACATGATCCACTGCGCCACCGAATCTGCCATCCACTGCTCTTCCATTAACACTATTGAAATATTGATTTCTAATATTGATACAAAGCCACATGTTAGATGTGTATAGTCGATTATATCTACCTCATTACTTAACTGGTACTTTATTTTAGCGACCCTGGAAGGATGAAAGGCAAAGTTGACATCGGTGGGATTTGAACTCAGAATGTAAAATGTCGTAACTCATACTGCAGGGCATTTTGTCCACCTCTCTAACAATTCTGCCTATCCACCGTTCTAACAATTCTGCCTATCCACCGTTCTAACAATTCTGCCTATCCACCGTTCTAACAATTCTGCCTATCCACCGTTCTAACAATTCTGCCTATCCACCGTTCTAACAATTCTGCCTATCCACCGTTCTAACAATTCTGCCTATCCACCGTTC
>JAOPJM010294823.1:0-12036 GCA_027124095.1 Muusoctopus leioderma | reverse complement strand
CGGGCTTCTACAGTTTCCGTCTACCAAATTCACTCACAAGGCATTGGTCGGCCTGAGGCTATAGTAGAAGACACTTAACCAAGGTGCCGTGCAGTGGGACTGAACCCGAAACCACGTGGTTGCAAAGCAACCCCCCTTAACCACACAGCCATGCCTGCATTTATTTTTTTACCTAATCATGCCAAATGAAACACGAGCAAGACGTGGGCCGCCGACCCTTCTGGGAGAGTGGTGACTCCAATGAGAAATCGATTACAGGCCGAAGTCACCCATCCAACCCATGCCAGCACGGAAAGCCAAATTCCGCTCACAACGTATGGGTCAAGCCGAGACTACAGTAGAATCCCAAGCTGTCGTGCAGTGGCGTCTAACTTGCCGGCCCTTGTTTGCGTAACGAACTTCTTAACCACTCAGTAATGCCTGCGTCTTGAGTCCAAGACATTTGTCAAACGCAGGAGCAATTCAATATTCCAATCCAACAGACCTCTCGGCAAGTCACGATTGTTGCTGCTGCCTAAATCAATGCATTTTGCTACCTAATTATATAAGTTTAGAGCTACGTATACTAAAATTGTAATACATTTTCCGGTGATAGAATAAGCAACGTTCAACTAACGGCTGATTGTTAGGTAACCAACGATCCATATGATCTGTATTCTCTCCAGATTTTTTTGTAGCGTTAAGAGACTGAGAAAATATTCCCACACCGAAGACATATTTCTCTGCAGGGGCGGATTGAACTTAAAACCACCTGCCGAGAAAACATTCATCAATCTACGGCGACAGAGACAGGATACGCTTTCGCGATGAGCATAATTACCTTTACGTATGCGCGTAATTCGATATAAATTATATATAGTTGACTGTTGCATACACCAATAGAGGAAAACAGCTGAGTGCTCTTGAAGAAATGTAATTCACTGGTTTCGCAGCCACTTTGCTATGGCCATGCTAGAGTACCACTATTTGAAAGCTGACGCTCAAGTATGAAACGAAGTCTTGCTCACTTTCGAAATACGTGGGCTCTTCAGGCTCCTTGCCAACAGCAGCACGCGAAGACAGTTGTTGCTGTTATTGTTCTTCATCTTGTTGTCATTGTTGTTGTTGTTGTTGTTGTTTGTTTGTTTGTTGCTGTTATGGTTGTTGTTTCTGTTGTTGTCTTTGTTATTGTTGTTATCATTGTCGTCATCGTTGAATTTGTTGTTGTTGTTGTTGTTGCTTAACTGTACGGCAGGTATATACGAGCAGACTTAATAATCTAAAGCGTTCCATCTATGATCATCCCGTATTTTCTTTTTTCAACGTATCTAGGACTACTCTATCCAATATTTGATTTCCTTTCTTAAGACGGTAGGGTTTCATTTGAGGTTTGTTATCTGGCTGCTATTTTTAAGAGGTTGAGCGACCTCGTATACGCTAACACTTAGCAACGACGCTTGATATGATCACTGATTTCTTATAGGCTTCGTGCTGGTGATTTATGGCAGACTCCTTGTCACGATAGCTAGCGTGAGCTGACACGCCGCCAGAGGTGGACAAACAAGCAAATAATCCAATCTATCGTGTTATGCTATGTGGTGGTCACCCGACTGACTTCGAGTGCCCACATAACCAGAGTTAACATTTATATTAAATATAAACAAGTTTTTAAGAGCGGCCGATTGGCAGAATCATTAAAGCGTCGGACAAATTTTTGCATTCTGTGTTCACATCCCGCCGCCGACAACTTTGCCTTTCATTCCTCCCGGGGTCGATAATATACGTACCAGTCAATTGGAGTTCAATGTCTCTCTCTCTTTCTTTCTTCTCTCTCTCTCTCTCTCTCTCAGAATCCGCTGCGCTGTAAGAAAGACGTGGGGGACCACTGACAGTATCACTTTACGCCAAGAAAATCCCTTTCACTCTATCACAGTAGAAGAATGTGATCACCGAGGCTCTGGCTGAGTATTGCACTTGATGATATTGACTAATATTTAAGAATTCGAAAGGTGTTGAATTTACAGGTATGATAAAACGCCAAATAATATACCATCTAATTTACTACACTTACCCGATGACGTTGGTTCAAAATCCGCTAGAGAAATATATTACTCACAGATGAGAGCAAACAGTGTAATGTATTCAGTTTGGCACTTTATCGTTTCTGTCACTCCCTTGCTATAATAATTATTTCTAATATACGCCTACTTAGGTGAGTGCTAGACTTAATACGTCGCCTGGTTTAACACTACCAGCTGACCATTGGACGCCTTTAGTGGAGTCCACTCTGTTGCAAGCATTCGGGCCAGATGTCCGGCCTGAGGATAACTTTCTCCCTCCCACCAGTCTCGGAGGCCCTGAAAAAGTGTGATGGGCTCTGTCCTTCCTTCCTGACTAACCGCTGAAAAAATGCACAAGTCCAGAAATTTGGTGGAGGGGTAAGTCGATTAACTCGGCCTCAGTACTTGACTGGTACTTTGTTTATCGATCCCGAAAGGATGAAAGACAAAGTTGACCTCGGCGGGATTTGAACGCAGGACGTAAAAAGCCGGAAGAAATATCGCAAGGCATTTTGGCCGACACTCTAACGACTCTGCCAATCCATTACCCTACTGATTGGATTCGATCGAAAGATCGTAGCAGATGTTTCTAATCGAAACAAGGAAATTATATTTCCGTTGGCTTTTCATATTAGTGAATACTACCTGTCGGTCACAACATCTGACAGAAGTGTCACCATATTTCCGCTGACTACTCATTTTCAGCTGAGTGGACTAGAGCAACATGATTCTCTTGCTATGATAATAAAAATATTTTCTAACGCAGGTGCAAAGTCGCATAGCATATTTGTGTATACGGTAGCCAATTATATTGTTTCCAACACCAACGTTGTACTTAATTTTATTGACACCAGAAGAATGGACGGTAAAGCTGAACTCTGAACCCGGATTTGAAACCAAATCGTAAAGAAATGTAACAAAATACTGCAAAACATTTTGAACGCCTTTCTACTGATTCTTATAATAGAACGGCCTCTACCCTAGACACAAGCCCGGAAATTTAGGGGAGGGCTAAGTCGATTAAATCTACCCGAGTACTTGACTGGTATTTTGTTTATCGACCCCAGATGGATGAAGGGCAAAGTTGGCCTCGGCGTGGTTTGAACTCAGAGCGTAGCGAGTCGGAATGAATACTGTAAGGCATTCTGTCCGACGTGCTAATGATTCAACAAATCCACCACCCCCGGCCTCTACCCTAATAATGCTAACTAGTAGGACCGTGTAAAATCCACATTTTATAAATTTTCTTATTTCTATTTTGATCCATAAATTATAAGATCTTCATAACATTATTTCACTAGGTTAAAAATATCAATTATGTCTTCGATTTCGTTCTGATAGTTACGGTTGTTTAAAGTGTAACACTAGAATTTGTTTCCTCATGTTAAAAGTTTTGATTATGTCTTTGATTTCGTTCCATAGTTAAGGTTGTTCAAAGCCTAACATTCGAATTTGTTTCATTAAGTTAAAGATTTCAATTGTGTCTTCAATTTCGTTTAATAGTTAAGTTTCTTTAAAGCTTAACTCTCAAACACATGTATGAAGGTAGGTAGGCAGGTAGGTAGGTAGGTAGGTAGGTAGGCAGGTAGGTAGGTAGGTGGGAAGGTGGGTAGGTGGGTAGGTAGGTAGGTAGGTAGGTAGGCAGGTAGGTAGGTAGATAGGTAGATAGGTAGGTAGGTAGGTAGGTAGGTAGGTAGGTAGGTAGGTAGGTAGGTAGATTGGTAGGTAGATAGATAGATAGATAGATAGATAGATAGATAGAAAGGAGAGAGAAATGTGTGTATGATATCGCAGTGGCAAGGGAGACGTTATGAAACGAAAAAAAGAGGTGACGTTAGAATTTGATTGGAGAAAAAAGATAGAGAAATATATGTGCGCGCGCGCGCGCGTGTGTGTGTGTGTGTGTGTGTGTGTACTACTGTGATTTGTGGGAGATTCGGCTACTATTTCTATCAGGTTGAGCGACTGCGTGGAAGCTCTTTCATTTGGTCGTACGCCTTGGAGATCATGACACCACGAACATTGTTTCGCTGACAACATAATATAGAATTAGGATATAACAGTGTCATTAATATATCATTATAACCTACTTTCAAAAACTATGAATCGCGACTCCCCAGAGGTAGAGTAAAGATTATTTGGTGTTCACGGAAGTCAAAATGTGTTACCTTTGTTTATTAGAACATTTTTATCTGTGTATAAAAAATATACTTAGAATATACACGCAAGAAAAATTCGTCTATAAATTATAAAATGCAAGAATGGAACGAAAACTGAACAAGAATAGAATAACAGTTAGGGAAACTACACTTGCTCTGTTCTTGTTCAGTTTTCGTTCCATACTCACATTTTACACTGAGAGTGGTGACATCTAATGGATGCCATATATTGTAAAGATCTTTGTCAATGGTGTAACTGAGCATTTACAGACAAGATGTTTCTATATTTTGTTATCAATACTCATCTTTATAAGTTTAGTATAATGAACTTTTGATTTTATAATGGACTGTAGCGTATCTGGTATTGTGTCGTGCGATTTTTGGCGTCTTGTGTACGTTCAGTCGTGCATGAACAGTTTAAGAGAAGGAAGTATTTTTTTGTGAATGGTGTTAATACGATGTGTGTTTTCAGCCATGATTTTGAATTCTCAATCTGGAAATACATTATATATTTTTCCCCACACTACCGTGATCTTCTTCTCAATAGCTGTTTAACATCCAAGTCATTGAGAAGATCACGGTAGTGTGGCGAAACATTTCTGACAAATTAATTAGCAAGTGAATAACAATAAAGGAGTGAACTACAACCAACGTATGTGTTTCTACCTATTTGGCAAAATGACCCTCCCAAAATACAACAATATTTTTTGCTGTTAGAAACGTTGTGTTGTCTTATCTTGTTTCTACATTGCTTTATATTTTCTGAGATTTCGTTTCTTATTAGTAATTTTTGGTTTAAAATCATCACATACGGGATATACTCTGTTATTACCTATCAAATTTTATAACAGAGAAAAAGAGTTGCAAGAAACCCCTTGTTGTCTTGTGAGGGGATATTTTATCATTTGTTCTTCTTACAATTTGATCATCAGACAAAGTGCTTTTATGTCATCCTGTATCGTAAAACAATAGTCTGCTTTTTTTTTTTTTGTAGCACCATTTAGAGTGGCAGAAATGTTAGTGTTCAACCTAAATACCTTGCATTATTTCAGAATTGGCAGAAAGTCAGTTAAAAATGCCTTGCAGTATTTGTTCTGGCTCTTTACAAATTTCAAATGCCACTGCGGTCAACTTTTTCTTTTCATCCTCTCGGAGTTGATTAAATAGAGTACCAGTCAAGTACTAGGGTCGATTTAATCAACTAACCCCTACCCCTAAATTTCTGGCTTTGTGCCTATGTAAGAAACCATTATTTAGTTATGTCCCTTTTAAGTTCTGCATTTGAATCTCATTAAGGATGACTTTGCTTTTCATCCTTCTGGGGTCAATAAAATAAGTACTAGTCAAGTACTGCGTTAAATTAAATTGAATGAACTCCTGCCTAAATATTTATGGCCTTGTTAGAAATTATAGCCCCTAAGGTAGAAATTATCTAAACAAAAATTTCATCTTTTACAACTTGAGTTTAATAAATTTATCTTCACTGTGAAAAGAGATAGGGTGTGGTGGGCAGAGTATGTGTAGATACTCTTGATCTCTGTTTTATAAACTGAAGTAAAATAGTGACAGTCATTGTGACAGTTAGTTATCAAAGCATTTTCTCAACTACACACAAGGTCACTATGTTTCTGAGTGATTTAGTTGTAGATTTGGAAATATATTTAAGTGAATCTGTAGACTTACACATGAGGGAGTGTATATAGCAAATTTGTAGAATGTTACATATGGTGGAGTGTATAGTGAATCTTTATACTGTTACACATGGAGCCTATAGTGAATTTATAGAATCTTACACATAGTGGATTGTATAGTGAATTTGTAGAATCTTACACATAGTGGAGTGTATAGTGAATATTTAGACTGTTACACATGGTGGAGTCTACAGGGAATCTGTAGACTGTTACGCATGGAGTCTATAGTGAATTTGTAGAATGTTACAATGGAGTGTATAGTAGATATGTAGAATGCTACACAGGATGGAGTGTGTAGTGAATCTGTAGACTGTTACACATAGGGTAGTGTATATAGTGAATCTGTAGACTGTTTACATATGGAGTGTGTAGTGAATCTTGAATATTGCACATGGAGTGTGTAGTGAATCTAGAATGTTATACATGGTGGAGAGTATAAAATGAATTCCAGACTGCTTCCCAGTTATTTGAGTTAATCTATACCATGGGTCTGCTTGGTCAGAACTGACTGGAGTTAGTATATAAGTCTAAAAGAAATCCTGAAATTAAGTCACTTGAAATATTGTATATACATCTAAATCATCAATTGTAGCGTAACTATTTCAAACCTTTCATTATCTCACCCCAAACATCTTCAAAATTTGTATCTAGACATTGTTTTTCAGTATTGCCTTTGTTTTCTAAGGAAATACATAAACATGACAGTTGTGTATTCCCTCTGTAATAACATTGAAGCATTTTACTTATATAAAAATAAAATCAATACCTGGTTGCAAATATAATATCTTTTGCACTAATTGTGTGTGTGTAAGCATCATAAATCTTCAGTATAAGTTTGCACAAGTCTCATGGTGCAAAGTTATGCAATTATCTGTTTAGAAAATTCTTTCTAGGTTTCAACTAGTAACATATGTTACCTTGCAAATGTTCATTCAAATTTTTACTCCAAATAATGCTGACTTGTTTCAGTTGTACGCTTGATAATTTTACTTGACACGACAACTCATTGGTGTTGATCGGTGTCAAAGATTTAGGAGACAGAAAGCCATTTTGATTTCTGTTTGGCATAAACTGCATATTGCAGGTTGTTGCTGTTGTTTAGACCTCTCAGTCAGCCCTGATTGAGCAAACGTATGTGCAAAGGTATTCCAGTTATGACCATCCTGTTTTCTCTTCAGGCATAGTGTATCTAGAGCAGTCATGGGCAAACTGCAGCCCGCGGTGCTTTCTGAATGGCCCGCCTAATGAAAAATTACCTTGAATTTGTTTAGTAGTGCGGCCCGACTGATGATGAGCCATGTCTCATGCGGCCTGCTTCTCGAAAAAGGTTGCCCACCCCTGATCTAGAGCCACATTATCCAATGTGGCTCTCATTTCTTTTTTGTAGATTATTGTGTATGATTTGAGGGAGATTTAGCTGCTATTTCTAGCAGGTCATGCAACTTCGTAGAAACTCCCTTGTTGGCTTGCATATTCACATTGGTCAGATATTGTTTGATGACATTCAACGAAGTTTTCAATTGACTTCCATGATAGTAATCATGGAAGACAAATAGTCAGCACATTGGTAAAATTGTCTGAACACATGTAACCAAAGATACATACATAGATGAGGACATTTCTGCCCTCAGTTTCTGAGTTCCATTTCATAGCATCAATGTAATTAGTTGATAGGGAACATAGTTAATCACTCAAAATTCATATGAGCTAATGAGGGAACTTATACACAGTCACTCGAGCTGCTAGAAATAGCAACCAAATCTCCCTCAAATCATACCCTACCATTTTAAATAAGGAAGGAAGCATTAGTTAATGTCATCCTAGATAAACTGTCTGAAAAAAAGAAGCCAGAATGGTTACAGCTGGAATGCCTTGGATCATAACTGACCTTGGGCTAAACAGCAGCGACAACTCAAAATGCATATGCTATAAGATGTACAAATTGTAAGATGGATTCTTATTTTATGATACCATGAGGCACTGTGGGCATCATGTTAAAAAGGATAAACTAATGATTGCAAGGTCATTAGTTCAAACTTCACAGAATCTATTTTCAATTTCAAATCTGATAAAATAACATTCTACTGTACTTACTCTAGTATGAAATATAAAAAAGAAGCAGATGCCAAAATAATTTCTGCCCTCACCGCTTTGTAATACCGAGGACAGTGTTGTCTTTCATCTTTCCAGGTTCAATAAAATAAAGTACCAGTCAAGTATTGGGGTCGATATGATCAACTATAACCATCCCCCAAATTTAAGGCCTTGTGCCTGTGTAAGAAGTCAATTATATTACTAGTACATATTTTATTAAGCTCAAAGGAACGAAAGGTAACATCAACCCTGGTGTAATACAAACTCAGGCAGGTGAGGCACCAAACAAATGACTGTAAGATACATACTAGTGTGTCTCCTTACCTGGTGCACCAACTGAATTGCTTCAAATATATACCAATATCATTAAGGTGTAAGTGTGAGATTAACTATCATAATATCTAAGAATATATAGGAAGGGCAGCCATTTGCAAACATATCCCTAAGTGAGTAATATCCAGGTCCTCCGTATGTCTCGTGGGACCACAGATCTGCACCTGCAAAGTTCCTCTCCAAGATGCAAACCTGGACAAGGTTTTTATGGAAGACCAGCAGTTGCCCATGCATGCCACTCTCCCCTCTCCATGCCACTGATGTTGTCCAATGGAAAGGCAAGGGCCAATACAGCTTGGCACCAGTGTCATTGCAGGTGTTGCTGTCAAAATATAAGAAACTGGGACAGATACCACTAGGCTTCTCATCTGATGCTCTAATTCCGACAATCTACTGTCCTGGACTGGTACTTTATTTATTGACCCCGAACGAATGAAAGGCAAAGTTAACTTCGGCAGCATTTGAACTCAGGGCACTGAGATCCAGAATAAATACTGCAAAGCATTCTATCCATGAGGTAAAATAATATGATATAGATAGACTTCCTTTGTATTACACAGTGTGAATGTTAGACCAAGGAGGATGTGGAAAGGTCATGCCTCAGAACATTGGGCCTTGCAGAAGAGATGACGAAAAATTGACTGAGTTGAGCAGTATGGCAGATCTGCCCATAGCTGACATTAAAACAATGATGATAATAGTTCTCTTCTAGCTCATGTTATGAAATATTCATATTAGATATTTCATTATTAATGTTTTCCAAGTATTACAAATAACATAATAATTCTTTGGTTTGTATGATTTGGTTTCATAATTTATCTGCAGGGAGAAATTCTAATTAATTTACCCTAAAAATCTGTAATATAAAATAAAGTACCAGTTAAGTACTTGGGAATTTAATTGACTATATTCCTTTCCTAGAAATCTGTGGCCTTAAGTCAATGTAAGAAATAATTATCATTAGGGTGCCAAACTAAATACATTCAAGTTTTAACCCATTACATTTCGAGTTCAAATTCCATCAGGAGCATTGCATCTTTAGTTCTCATCCTTGAGGAGGTCAATAAAATAGCTACCAATAATATACCTGGGTCAATTCTATCCCCTTCTCCCCTCTTTTACAGATCTGTGGCTTTGTCTTATGTGAGAATTCACTGAAATGGCAGAACAGATTAAATGGCCTTATAGTTATTGAGTTTTGACCATCTGTGTTCTAAGTTGGAATTCTGCTGGTGTTAATTTAGCTTTTCAAACCTCCAGGATTAATAAAATACTAGTTATGTACTTGGGTCAATTCAGTAAACTATACCACTTCCCCCTATAAATTTGTAAGCCTTGTACCAGAGTGAGAAATTATTATTAGACACTATAGTGTAGTGGTAAGTTCTCAACAAAGTCTGCATATCAGATGAAACAACTTGGTCGAGCCAACGAGGGAGCCTGTGTGCTCATTCAACATGCTAGAAATACCAGCCAAATGTTCCACAGATCGCACCCTACTATCCTTAAAAAGGATACTTTAAATAATGTAGTCTGGAAAAAACGAATGGTCATGGCTGAAATATCTTTGATCATTGGTCTGCTTGATCAGAGCTGATCTGGGGCTAAAAAACAACTTCGTGTTGCTAATGCACTTGGGAATATTATGAACTACACAGCTTCACATTGCTTTGCTCATAAAATATCTAGGGCTTGAGGAATAAATACAAAATGATTACTGTTGTTGTTATTATTTTAGGGCAGTGGATTTCGTAGAATCGTTAAAGCATCAGACAAAATGCCTTGCAGTATTTGTTCTGGCTCTTTACATTCTGAGTTCAAATCCCACCAAGGCCAACTTTACCTTTTCATCCTGCTGGAGTTGATAAAACAAAGTAACAGTCAAGTATTGGGGTTGATATTATCGACTTACCCCTACCTCCAAATTTCTGACCTTTATGCCTATGTTAGAAACAATTATTATTATTATTTTGGATGTGGAACTGGTCAAGACTATAAAGCTGAACTATCTTACACAGTGCCTCACTGTTCTAAGTTAAGTATGACAGGGGCCAGCTTCGTCTTCCATCCCTCTTTCGTTTTCTGTTTTTTGTATTTAAATTCATAAAATATTTGAGGTATGAAATCTAAGAAGATTGGATAGATTTCAGTGTGTCTGATAATAGACAACAGGGTGTGCCATTGTATCAGGGATGGCAGTGTTGATATAACATGGAGTATCAGATGAAAATAAACAATGATATACAACTGTTCTTCTATAATTCAAATGCCACTGATTAGTCAGATATCAGTGCAAAATTTAAAGAGAAGTCTTTGGAAGAAAAAAAAAAAGGAAAGAAAAATACAAGTAACTTAATTGTTTCCTGACAGTAACAAAGTTATAGTTAGAAATATCTCAAAATTTTGTTTGTTTTCTCTCAAGGTTTTGGTTACTGTTTCACCTCAAATTCTTAAGCAAATATTTAAAGGTAACATATAACAAATATGTACCAGCAATGGAGCCTATGTGGTCACTTGGCAAGCTAGAAATAGCAACTCAAATCACACCCTACCATCTCAGAAAAGGCACATTGGATAATGCGGTCTTGGGTGCATTGTGTCTGAGAAAAAGACATGATGGTCACTGCTGGAATGTCTTTCACCATAAGGCCTGCTTAATGAAAGCCAGCCTAGGGCTAAACAACAACAATATCTGTACTATCTTTGAATGTCATTTTGCAGTTGAGAATCAAACATCTATCACCTTCACAAATAGAAGGTTTACTTTTTTTTTTAGTTTACATATTATTGAATACATATAAAGTTCAATTTGAACATTATAATATTTGCTGAAGTAATTACCATTTATGCCAGTAGCGAGCTGTTTCTGTGACATCTCAATGTCTTTTGTTCTTTTGTGCAACTTGGTGTTGAAACATTTATCAAATAATTCTTGGTTTGTTCTTTGTTTGGTTTTGTTATGGGCATTTTAGAGTGGTTGTTTTATAGCAGGTTACCCTTTCTATTACCAACTGCTCAACTCTAAAATAGGAATGGTATTCCATTAGTTAGTGAGACTGTATCATATAATAAATTACTATAGTAATGTTTCAGTTCATCATTTGTTCTGATTCAACACTAACTTTTGCCTCTGTGCCATCAGGTTTAATGTTTTAAAGTTGTTGTTGTTTAGCCCCATCTCAATCCTAATCGAGCAAACCTATGATCAAAGGCATTCCAGTCGTGACCATCCTGTCTTTTTGTGATATCTAGGACTACATTATCTAATATGTCCTCCATCTTTTTAAGACTGTGGGGTGTGATTTGAGGGATATATATTTGGCTACTGTTTCTAGCAGGTCGAGCAACCACATAGACTCCCTTGTTGATTTGAATGGTTTGAAGTATTTTAGTTTTGCAAACAAAGCATTTTCATCAGTTGAAATATTGTTTTTAAAATTTGTGGAAAAATCATGTTTCCTCAAATTCACAAACCTAAATCAGTATTTTAGCAATATAAAAAAATAACTTATTTTTCATGCAAGTTTGATTAAAAAGTTAACCAGAAAGTCTACATTTTCTGCTTAACTCTCATAATCAGTGGCATCCACCAATAGGTGATTGATTAACTCTTGATTTCTGGAGATGGCAAATTGGATGTTGTGAATAGGCGCAGATGGCTGTGTGGTTAAGGAGTTCGCTTCGCAACCGCATGGTTTCGGGTTCAGTCCCACTGCGTGG
>JAOPJM010294616.1:0-12038 GCA_027124095.1 Muusoctopus leioderma | reverse complement strand
TCAATAACTCTCTCCGTCCAACCCATGCTAGCATGGAAAAGCGGACGTAAAAGCGATGATGATACATACATATATATGGTGGATTCTCTGTAAGACTCGATGATGAACATTCAGCTGTTTGACCAACTGAATTCCTACTCATGAAATTAATATGTAAGTGGCTGAGTATTCCACAGATGCATGTACCCTTAATGCAATTCTCAGGCCGAATCAGCATGACACAATGTGACAAGGCTGGACCTTAGAATTACAGGTACAATCCAGAGAGAAAGAGAAAGAAAGAAGAATCAACCTCAGTACTGGACTGGTACTTTATTTATTAACACCGAAAGGATGAAAGGCAATGTTGAACTCGGCAGGGATTTGAACTCAGAGAGCTGGAACGAATACCTGAAGAAATTCTATCCAACACTCAAACAGCTATGCCAATTCGCTTCATATACTTACATACAATAAAAAAAACAAAACAACACTTACCATCATCTGCTAATTCTTCTTCCTCAGCTGGATCATCTAAGTTGATGATCTTCTTCTTCTTCTTCTTTTTTCTCCGTGGCAATGTCAAGTTCAGGTCATCATCATCATTCTGAACGGTGTCTCCAACATCAAAATCGCTGTTGTCTTTCACCGTTTCCTGAAAACAACAAGGTAT
Source organism: Muusoctopus leioderma (assembly GCA_027124095.1). Lineage (NCBI taxonomy): Eukaryota > Metazoa > Mollusca > Cephalopoda > Octopoda > Octopodidae > Muusoctopus > Muusoctopus leioderma. The sequence goes on along the minus strand of JAOPJM010294616.1, from coordinate 11,386 downwards.
ATAGAGCATGTAGTAGTAGTAGTTGTTTAGCCCCAAGTCGGACTTGATCAAGCGGACCTATAATCAAAGTCATTCAAACAAATGGCCATCTTTTTTTCAGGCATTGTGTACCCTAGGCTACATTATCCAATGTGTTCTTTCTTAAGACGGTAGGGTGTGATTTAAGAGAAATTTGACTACTATTTCTAGCAGGTCGAATGACCATGTAGAGGCCCCCTCATTGACACATTGTTGTCATAGTCACAGCAGTAGTGATATGATGACTAAAACAGTTTCTCAAAGTCATTATTTGCAGGAAATTTGTTTTTGAAATAAGTTTGGCTTATAAGTATGTGTCATAGTGTGTGTGTGTACTTGCTTGTCTTCATGTTGTATCACTTATGCAGCTGGTGATGTTTGTTTGTATTCTCCATAAGCAATAGTTCTGGCAGCTTGGCAGTTGAGGATCAGTGGTATAATTCCCATACTGAAACAAATAAGTAAGGGTTGGTGTCAGGAAGGGCATCCACCTGTAAAATACTGCCTTGAAAAATCTCCATCTAACCCATGCTTCCTTCTGTCTTTCAAGACAATAGAGTGTAACTTGAGGAAGGTTCAATCACTATTTCCAGTAGGCTGAGCACAAACATAATGCAGGTTCTGCTACTACCTTACCTTACCCCACCACCACCTTGCCTCCATCCTACATACACAACGAAGAGGCAACCACCACCAAGTACTTACAGGGGGACTGTCTTGCTGCTCATCTAAATCTGTAGTCTTCTTTTTCTTTTTCTTCTTCTTTGTGAGTTCCAGAGAGAAATCTAGAATTACAGACAAACATGACAATGTAATTAGAGAACACTTAGAAACTCTAGGGCACTGTTTCTAAACCGGGAGATACTTGGTACCCCTAGAAGGAATTTGATTTTATACAAAATATTATAATTTCTATATCAGGATAATTCTCTTGATTTGGTGTTCACACAAACACACACTTAAAATTTCTGCTTTGGTACAACAGTCATAGAATTTTATAATTTCCAACTATGCTGAAATAAAGAAATAAACATAATTTTAATGCAGTAAGACTGTAAATAAAAAAAAAATATTCTATACAGTTCTCCATCAGTTATGTTTTGTTGAAATAAAGAATGTTTTCTTATTAATTTCTTAATTTTTTTTTATAGCCTAGTTATTATTTTAAATTAGGGCAAAAATATACTTTTCTAACAAGTGCAAACTGATGTCCATATGGGAGGAACTTAAAGTGGAACGTTGAGAAACACTGCCCCAGGGGTTGAAATATGTGTGTGAGTGTACATATGCATACACCTCTGTATATGTTAGTTGTTTGTTCAGTTCTCAGATAAGAGGTAAATCTACCCAAGGATAGGAAGGTAGTCAGTCTATCATAGATAGCTCTCTCATCATTTTGTTCTTGAGCCTATCTCTAACAGCTACATAAAGTGTCATGTCCCAGACTCAGGGCAAAATGCCTGCAGTCAATTTGTACTCATGAAACAAGACCGTGTAGTTCAATATTTTACCCATCCAGCCATTTCGCCTATCTCTCTCTCTCTCTATATATATATATACACACATATATATATATATACATACACACATATATATATATATATACATACATACACATATATATATATACACACATACACACATCTCCGTCCAACCCATGCTAGCATGGAAAAACGGACGTAAAAAGCGATGATGATGATGATAGATATATACATATACAAGCACCGAAACCATGCACGCTTTAGTCAGTGGCTGACGAAGGGTTACAATATGCGTATATGTTTGTGTTTATGCCTGTCCTCAATTTTTCACCTATCGGTAAGTAACGAACACAAATTTCTTTTCAGATATACATATATATACACATATATATATATACATATATATATATATACATATATATATACAAACACACACACATATAAACACCGTATTTATTCGAGTATAATATGCATTCATATATAATCCGCATCCCTGATTATGGGTAATGAAACCCTGGAAAAAAATATCTCTCGTGTATAATACACACTGACTTATCTTTCCTTAGTATCATTTCAGGCTGTCAGACATGGAGATCAGAGGGGCAAGCCATGTGACAATGTATGAGAAAAGGAATGTTGTTTAGTCAGAGATTTATTATAATTGCTGAATAAAATACTGAATGAAATCATATTTGCGTCATTGTCAACTAAAACTTGTTACAATGAAAAAGTACACACATCCCAAACAAAACAAAAAGCAAATTCGAAAGTGATCTTTAAACTGTACTGGCGTAGGCTGTAAAAGTGCATCTGCTGTATAGTCAACATTGTGGAAATCACACGATCATGTTTTGATTTCGACAATGAGGGTGTACTTAAATAAGTTTATACTCAATTTTACCATTCAGGTTGTACGGTGATGCACATACGGTTGTGTTGTCACAGGAGAGCAAAGTATTCATCGTTCACTGCTGAAGTTAAGTAGAAGTGCTTTCAGAAGTGAACATGTGGTGTTTATTATATAATGAAGGAGTTGTCATGGTTGACCATGGTGTCCAAGTGAACATTGTACACAAGTGTAGAGAAATTGAAGGCAGTCTAGTATGCAGAGGAAAATAATAGCTGAGCAGTTGGTCATCATTCTGGATGTTTGGAGTTGATCTGGTGCAAAAACAAGTCCAAACTTCAAACCACGCCCAAGTCCAAGAAGGCAGGCAGGAGGAAATCTGCAGCATTTCCAAAGTTGGTAGAAGAGCTGATTGAGTGAGTGAAGGAACACAGAATGGCCAGCATTGGAGTCAGCACAACTGACATATGTTTCAAGGCGATAGAAATCGAAAAGAAGGTGAGAACAACACCTGACAACTTCAAAGGTCAGTGATGGGTGGAGTCAGCGCTTTATAGAGAGACATGAACTGTCCGTTCGTTGCTGGATGCATGCCTGCATATTTCAAAGACAAGTTACAGGAGCTTCAGTGTTACATCATTAGACGATGGGAAACCATGGAGCATGACTCGACCTGCCACAAATTGGAAATGCAGACCAGACCCTGCTGACCTTAGACATCTCCTCTACCCACAGACAGTTGACTTCAAGTGCCAGAAGACAATCCCTATCAAGACCACTGGCAATGAGAAGAACCATTTTACAGTGATGCTACCCATCACTGGTGATGGAAAAAAGCCGCCGCCATACATTGTCTTCAAGAGAAAGACCGTGCCCAATGAAACATTTCTGAAAAGAATAGAAGTTCCTGTCCACGAGAAAGGATAGTTTGATGCAGAGATAATAAGGGGTTGGATCAAAACAGTGTGGAGGAGACACCCAGGCGGCCTGCTGAAACAGTCATTCTTACTGGTGCTCAACGCATTTAGAACCCATCTACAGATTGATGTGAAACAGCAACTGAAATCCACGAAGACTGATCTTACCATAATTCCTGGTGGGATGACCACTCTTCTACAACCACTGGATGTCAGCATCAACAAGCCATTCAAGTTGCATGCTCGCACCAAGTGGAACCAGTGGCTGGCAGAAGGGCAAAAGCCCACCACTACAACAGGTTGTATTCACTGACCAGAGCTTTTCTTTGTACATGAACACTGGAAGTCTGGCTGGGCATCCCTGAAATCATCCTGGCAAAGTCTTTCGATGATGTCATGGTATCTATCTTTGACAGGGACAGCAGTGAAGCAGACTTCTTCAGTTTCAATGGCAAGTCACCAGTAATTAAAACATGAACTGTTCAGTGTTCCATTGCTACCAATGTCACTTTTACTTTCTGATTACTTCATATGAACACGAGCAAAATTTTGCTGTATTTAGTCGGACATTGACCAGGAGTAGATGAATGTCTTGCGAGAGCAATGCAAGCCACGTACAGAGATACTGCCAGCAAGGTGAGTGTTAGCAACAAGTTCAGTGAGGTAATTAGCATGCAGGTGGGTGTCCATCAGGACTAGGTTCTCAGCCCCCTTCCTGTTTATTATAGTTCTCCAAGCAATAACAGAGGAGTTTAAGACTGGCTGCACATGGGAACTTCTGTATGCTGATAACTTAGTTGTCACAGTTTAGGAATTAGGGAAGACATTTCAAATATGGAAGCAAAACCTATAATTGTGAGACCTCAAAGTAAACCTCGCAAAGACAAAAAGCCAAGACAGGACTCTACTGTCATCAGGGAGGTGGCCATGCTCAATATGCAGAAAAGAAGTAGGTAGGAACTCAGTTCTGTCTACCAAATGCAAACTATGGTCACACAAGATGCAGTGAGATAACAGGCAGGCCGACAGAGAGGAAGGATTTCATATATAGTGGATGCACAGGGATAGTTAGCATTACGAGCACCAGTGAAATAAATTCGAAGACCTGTCCAACCCATACAAGCATGGAAAAACGGATGTAAAATAATGATGATAATAGTCCTATCATACAGAGAGAGAAAGAGAGAGAGATAAAGAAAGAAAAAACTAGAAAGACACCCACAAAGAATAGATTTGTTCCCTAAAGAAAGGAAAGATATAGTTAGACCAAAACATAATATAAAGACAGCAACGAACCTTGGTCTAACTTGTCACAGAGAAGATCTATATCTCCCTCAGTCTGATCGTGTGCAGACTCGCCCGGCGTGCCATCAGTTGCTGGAGCATCCGTCCGGGAGCCGTCCATTTCAGAACTCTCCATAAAAGGAGTTTTCTTCTTCTTCTTCTTTTTCTTCAACGAAGGGTCGAAGGGTAGCTGAAACAAAAACAAAAGAATAGGACCATCAAAATAAATACAGTTGATTGATTGGCACCATCAATACCAACTAGCTTTGCTTGATGGAGGCACCAGGAGCAAGGGTACGATATTACAAACTGTTAAGTCCCCATACCAACCGAACGAACCAACGAAAGGAGCCTGTCCGTGGTCGCTCGACCTGCTAGAAATAACAGCCAAATCTCCCTCAAATCATACCCTCACTATCTTTAAAAAGGGAAGAAACATTGGGTAATGTAGCCCTCTGAAAATAAAAGGGGATGGTCTTAACTGGAACACCTGCTTGATAAAGGTTGGCCTGGGGCTAACAACAACTGATATTCAAACTTGCATTGAACTTTAATAACTGTTTCTAACATAGGCACAAGGCCAACATCCCAGTAATTGACTGGTACTTTATTTTATCGACCCACGGAAGGATGAAAGGCAAAGTTGACCTCGGTGGGATTTGAACTCAGAGTGCAGTGAGCCAGAACGAATACTTTCAAGGCATTCTGTCTGACGCACTAACGACACTGCCAATTCAATGATTACTATCATGGGCACAAGGCCAGAAACCTTTGCGGTAGGGAAAAGTCGATTAAGACACCCTAAATGCTTAACTGGTACCCTATTCTATCAACACAGGTGGGATTTGAACTCAGAATGTAATGAAATACTGTAAGGCATTTTGTCTGACACTCTACCAATACTGGCACATTTGACAAATCAACAAACATACATCTACTAGTTCACTTGCATGCTAGAAATAACAGCTAAAACTCCCTCAAATCACACCATACTGTCTAAAAAAAACAACAACTAAGGATACAATACGAATGTAGTCTCTGGACGAGATGGTTACGGTTGGAACGCTTTTAATCATAGGTCTGCTCGAGCAGGGCTGACCCAGGGTCAAACAACAACAACCGGTACTTGTTTTATCGACCTAGGATTAGGATGGATGAAAGCCAAATTCGACCGTGACGAAATTTGAACGCAATCGTAAAGGGAGGTAATTCAATACGACATGGCATTTTGCCTGACGCTCTACCCATTCTGCCATCCATCATTAATTATAATAATCGTCGATTATTATTATTTTTTTTTTTTAATGAAAACAAGACCACCGATTTATGAGGAAAAGGAGTATAAGTCTTATACTTATTTTATCATAATCGGAGTGATGAAAAGAACAGCCGACTATGGCGAGATTTAAACACAATGACGAGCCAACGAAGGAACGAGACACTACGCAGTCGCTCGACCTGCTAGTAATAGCAGCCAGATCTCCCTCAGCTCACGCTCTACAGTCTGAAAGAAGAAAGGGCATATTAGATGTGGTTTTATATATATGTGCCTGAAAACTAGACTCGATCATGTCTAACCCAGGGCTAAACAATAACAATTCAAAATGTAGAAGGACGAAGAAAAATAATAATAATATTAGCATTTCTAATTTCAGTTATTTTTTAAATTCAAGTTAACATGATTTTCATTTCTTTTTTTATTGATTGTTCCAAATCACCAATGCTTCTTGTGCTGATTTAAATACAATTCAACGTTCTGGGTTCGCCAGGATATTACTTCTCCATTGTACTTAGTATTAATAGGAAAATCTAAAAAAAAAAAAAGTTTTGTTATCTGCGTCACCAAAGCATTACAAGCAAATTAGCATTTTATTTCTAAAAATCAGATTTGTACTTAGTTTCGTTGACTTTGCGTATACACAATAACGATTAACTATATTGTAAATGGTATCCCTAGACAGACCGGACATTATCCAACGTGTCCTATTATAAAGACTGTACGGTGTAGTTTCAGGGAGATTTGGCTGCTATTACCGGCATGTCGAGCGACCACATAATGTAAGGTTGGAATGAAACAGTCCGTATGTTAGTGTGGGTTGGATGGCATTAGTGATTGTTGTTGTTGTTTTAGCTCCAGGTTAGACCCAACTGAACAAACCTATGATCAAATGCGTTCCAGCATTGACCATGTCGTCCTTATTTCTTTTTCTTTAAAATGATAGGGTGTGATTTAAGGATTTTGCTGCTATTTCTAGCAAGTCGAGCGACCACATAGAGGTGGGTAACCCTGATCCATTGTGGTAAGGGTAACCTTGATCCATTTCAGTCTCACTAATCACGTCTATTTTTCAGCCAGTGTATCTAGGATTACATTATTCAATGTGTCCATCATTCTTAAAGACAGTAGGAAGTAATCATGAAGATTTGACTGCTATTTCTAGCAGGTCCAGTGACCACTTAGTTACTCCCCTCGTTGGCAGTACCCCTGATTGAGTAGACATATGATTAAAGGCATTGTTGTTGTTGTTACCATCCTGTCTTTTATTCAGACTTAATGTATTCTTCTTTTTAAAAGACGGTAGTTGTGATTATCAAGGAGACATGAGAGATATTTCTAGGAGGTCGAACGACCATATTTAGAGGCTTGCTCCCTCATTGGTACGGCTGATCATTTTCCATGCATTGTTAGAAAAAAGTATAAAATAAAAAACTATCTTTAAAAAAATTAAAAAATTTATTTTCGAAATTTTAGATATAAAGTGCAAATCTTGACTACTTCGGTTTATTATATATAATTATTTAAATTTTTCTACTTTTTGCATTTAATGGTAGTTGCATGTTAATATTGTATAGCATAGCATAATTTTTTTTTAGAAGCCCACCGCTGTTTTTCTTTTTTTTTCATTGACCTTTATTTAATAAAGTAAGTAAAAATCTGATGTACTTAAAAATGAACATATCCTAGAATTAACGTCTTAAGGTCCGTCGAATTAACGAAGTATGTCTCAACTGAACACGATGAAATAACAACTGCCTTAGTCGATTTGATACAATATCGTTGATATAAGCAATAATCTCAAATCACTTACCACTTCGTCATCCGCCATTGTTTAAGATATTTCTTTTTAAATTAAAAAATATTTGATGTCCACTAGTTGTCTGTTTCTTTACAAGATCAAATCTATGTATTTAAAGAGAGGGACTTATAATATTGCATCAGCCATATGGTTTTATCTCAAAGACTCCTTACTTCCGTTAGGCTAAAGAGCTCAGCACTAAATAACGCGGGAGCGAGAGAGAAATAGAATACGAAGTGATATTAAACTTGATACACTTTAATTTGAGACTTGGCAGAGTAACAGGCCCACTGTCCGATGGCAACTGAAGGGTACATTGTTAGCCCTTTAGTGGGTCTGTTGCTTTTTTTTGTCTCTCAAACTGATAATTACAAGGAAAGAACAAGAGAAAGTTATTTCTCTTCTCTTGAAAAATGTATGTACATAATTAAACCATTTAATTAAAAAAAAAAAAGGATTTGCGATTAATCAAATTCGATAAATATTTTTTATAAAGATATTGGTTTGTAAGAAGAAATAAAACAGCCAGCCAATATAATTCAACCCGCTTCTTTATTGCATTATAAAATGGCCGAACTTCCGCAACTTGGGCAGCAATGTGAAGTATCTGGATGTAAACTTCTAGGTAAGTTAATATGTATATACACACACACACATTACGTTAAGCGTAGTAAAATATTTTAAAAACCTAAAAACAATTCTACTGTAATATTTTTTCATAAAATTAGAAGTATTTTAAAAGAACTTTCTTTAGGTCAAGCGTAATAAAAGTTTTTGTTATTAGCTGGAGTTATATCTAACCTAAACTTTATGCCTTTTATATATATATATATATATATAAAAGGCATAACGTTTCGGTTAGATATATATATATATATATATATATATCCGTCCAACCCATGCTAGCATGGAAACAAGGACGTAAAAACGATGACACACATTTACGTATTCATATATAACACGTATATACAAACTGTACGGTTAACATGCAGTATAAGGTCATAAACTATTGAAAGAGAAAAAACGGAAGTGACGTCACTACAAGCGTGTAGTCAGACCTAATCCTAACCCGATTCATTTCAGTGTTCTCATTATTTTAACATCACTTCCGGCGCATTGATGCGTTAGTTTATGACCCTATACGGCATGTTAACCAACTTAACATAAGTATGTACAACTTCAGGTTAAAATGCAGTATAGGGTTAGAAACTAAAACAATGCGCATGCGCCGGAAGTGATTGAAAGTCATTTAAAAACAATGAGAACACTGAAATGAATCGGGTTAGGTCTGATTACACGCTTTTCTATTTACACGCTTGTAGTGACGTCACTTCCGGGGGTTTTTTTCGTTCAATAGTTTTTGACCTTATACTGCATGATAACCCACATCTCTACCAATGTTGCGCAAGCGGCCGCAACAGAGGTGCGTTTCACCACGCCGTGCCAAGGAATCTCTGTCCCCGCCATATTAGCTCCTCAATTCCATGGTGTGTCTGTCTCTACCAATAACATCAATGTAGTTGAGAGGTCATCGTCCTCTAATTAGGGTGCGGAAGTATCCAAAATATAACATCCGATATGACCTGGTGTTCAGCACGATAGCAGTGGACGTTTCTCAAAACATACGAATTCGGCAAGTCTACCCCATGTGTGTGTGTAGATACGTAATAACTTTACGATTACATACACCCAGCACAACTAATATAGATCTCAAAACATATTTCTCACATTTAATAGGTGTGAAGTTCGGTTGTTTTTCTTTGTACCCGCACAAAATATTTAATCTAGTGGAAATATTATTGAAATGCGTTGTTAGTGGCAGAATATGACTGAATCAAAATAATTCCGACAGTCCCATTTTTATTTATGGAAAAAATGGTAATTATGAAGGGGACATTTCATTTTTGAACCTCTGAAAGATAGAATTGGTTTTTAACATAAAGCAAAGAAGACATTGTTAACGAATATAGTGTTTAATGTAGAGAAGAAGAAATAAAATAAAATCTCTGAACTAAATGACAGACACACGCGTGAGAGACCATATGTGTCGAATGTTATATAAATAGCTGATCACAGAAAATAACGATGTACTCACGGAAGTGATAACTCGGAAGTCTTCCTGAGTTAAATAACGAAGTAATGTTGCATTCAGTTTACCCATTTTTAGTCGGGTTAATTATATAAATATATCATGTAACTGATATTATCTTCTCTCGACAGGAGGGACGTTATTAAGAGTAGAACGTCTGGTTGTTGCCGGTGCAAACTGAAACATGTCCCCACTACATAAATGATTTCAGCCTCTTTTGTGTTTAATGGAACCGCGAGTTTCATTTAAAGCTTTATTCCTAAATTTTAAATAAAGAATTCATTAAACAACATACACATTCATTGGTAATTCTCAAATTGTACCGTGTTTAGCTAATACTGACACTGAATGACACCTGGGACATACAAGGAACCTCTATGTGGTCATTCGAGTTGCTAGAAATAACAAACAAATATCGCTTAAATAACACCCTACCGACTTAAAAATCGAAGGACACATATTAGATTATATTGTCCTAAAAAGACGGAATTGTCACGGTTGGAATGCCTTAGATCATAGGTTGGCTCAATAAGGGCAGACCTGGGGCTAAACAACAACAACAACCACAGTGGCCATTAAGAATTGTTTCAGAAACTTTTAGCAGTTTGGTGCCTCATCAATTCAACATTTATAGAAGGTACCTGACGAAATAATCGAAGAGGTACAACGTGCTAGGATTGTTTAGGCTGTGTAATTTGAATAGTTTATTAAAGATGACAGATCAAGCAGTGAGTACATGTAGGAATAAGGATGGTGTCAAGAGAGAAAAATTCTATTTACTATAGGCATGTTAATATATTTTTAAAATAAGAAATTAAATACAATGTTCCCAATATAAAGTGGTTGTATTCAGAAAGTCTTTCAAAAAGTTCCCTCATAAAAGAATGTTCAAATATCAGCAGGTTGGAAATTTGTCTGACAAAATAATTAGAAAATAAAGTATGTATCTATAGACAGAGTTTGAAGTTCATTGTTGAAACGACTTGTTAAAACATCAGGTCAAAGCGAATGTGAAAAGGTTTTCGTTTTCATTAGTGTGTGCAAGGCAAGAAGAAGAAAAAAAGAAAGAGGATAGGATGTTAATAAGAAAGAAATTGGGGGGGGGGGACAAGAGCCATGGCGTTATCCTGACAGTGAGGTAGAAAATCTCCCACTATTTATAGTTTTGTGTGGTTGTAAAAAAAAAAGGTTCAAGGCTTTGATTCTTATTTTGGCACCAAAAGTCAAGAAAAACAACCAATGAAGTGTTAAAAGCAAAGTCAGTTAGTGATTGGTTGAAAGCAAAGTCAGTTAGTGATTGGTTGAAAGCAAAGTCAGTTAGTGATTGGTTGAAAGCAAAGTCATCTGTCAAGCCACTTTTGGCAGCAAAACTCAAAGTCGAATGAATGACATCATCCCAATTGAATTTGTAGCAAAGCAAAACACATCTGTGTGATAGATACAGTTTATATAGAATACCACATTCAGCTACAAACTCATAAATCCATTTGGGGTTATTGCAGTGTGTTTCATTCATTGTATCGGATCCATAGCAAATCATAAGTGCCACTCACCAAAATGATTACTTTTATTTTCGATAAAATGACCAGTTTAGGTGCAGGCATGGCTGTGTGGTTAAGGAGTTCGCTTCACAACCACATGGTTTCGGGTTCAGTCCCACTGCGTGGCACCTT
>JAOPJM010294510.1:0-12039 GCA_027124095.1 Muusoctopus leioderma | reverse complement strand
TACAAAAAATTCGTTGTTAAGTATTTTCTGCTGAATCATTATAAGATTTAGAAAATATTTTACAGGATGTTAAGAGACTTAAACTAAATAATAAACATAATGTAGTTTTTATTCAACATATACTCAGATTAGTGTTGGACTTTGTATTTCATTGTTGTCAAATCTTCTGTAAAGCATGTTATTATGGCTGACTTAATAATTGAATAGTGGCAAAATGGCTAACTGGATCAGGTTTTTGACTACCAGTTTATGGGTCATAGGTTCAGATCTATTTCAGGTAGATAAGTTATCTACCTGCAATAGATCTCTGGAGTAGATAAGTTATTGTCTGTATCTCAGTTCACTAAGCTATAGGGAATATTATTTAGCATTATTTTATTTTTTACTTTCATGGGCCTCTGTTGTCCACTAGTCTGGTGCTTATTTGTAGTTTCCATAGTTTTAAGCAGACAAAGAATATATCTTCACTCTTGATAGGATACTATTCTATCTTAAGTAAATCTTCCTGTAGGTAGAAACCAAAGAATTTGTCAATTTTTTTGTAGTGTTGCTGTTCTGTTGCTTATATTGTAGTCTGTTGTTGTTGTTTAGCACCCAAGTCAGCCCTGTTTGAGGCTGATTAAAGGCATTCCAGCTGTGACCATCCTGTCTTTTTTTTTCAGGCTACATTATCCATTATGTCCTTTTTTTTTTTATGACAGTAAGGTGTGATTTGCCAGAGGTTTGCTGCTATTTCTAGAAGATTGAATGACTGCATAGAGACTATCTCATTGGTAAAGTGACTGGACGTTACTCATAGCTAGGGGGACAGTGTCATTGAGAGCTAAGTGTTTTCTACCATAGATTGAATAGTGGCAATTTATGTTAAAACATGAGAAGAAAATGCATTGAGAATTTTATCATAAATAAGGAGAAGAATGTTTACATGTGAACATTCTTCCCCTTATTTATGATAACATTCTCAATGCCTTTTCTTCTCATGTTTTAACATAAAATTTTAGATAACTAACATCCTGTAAGACCAGGTTCCACATGACACTGCATCATCAAATAGATATGAATCCTTTAACTATATATATGTTCAAAGTGAAGTATTTTTGTGTGAAAACACCTCAAGCACCTGTGTTTCTTACCTTTAAATTTAATTATAAATAAGCTACAAAAAATTCGTTGTTAAGTATTTTCTGCTGAATCATTATAAGATTTAGAAAATATTTTACAGGATGTTAAGAGATATATAAAGGAGACATTTTACATACCCCAATGATATGGAAAATGTTTCTCGTATGAAAAAAATGTTTTCCGTAATTAAATTATCAATTGTTGGCTATTCTCGTATCTTGCTTATAAAAGACATCCAAAGGCAAAGGGCACTTTAACATGCTCGAATAACTGCAAAATATTTTTGTATATAATTGAATTAACGAATGCTAAAAGTAATATATCGAATAGCCTCTATTCAATAGCCTGCAGTTCAATAGCTTGTATTACCATCAATTTTCTTAGCATTTCAAATTCAAGATGTTAAGAGCACGTTGTTGAGCCCCGAGTCAGCTCTGATTGGCAGACCTAAAATCAAGGGTGTTCCAGCCAGTGGTGTAGCAAAGTTTCTCAGCGCTCGGGGAATAAGAAACGTTTGCCCCCCCCCCCCTAATTAACAGGCATGATAGGCCAGAGGAAAGATTGCATTCCTTCACACCTGCGCCCAGGGTTGACTAACTCCCCTCGCCCCACCTTGCTATGCCTCTGGTTCCAGCCATGACCATCCTCTCGTTTTGTATATATTGGACTACATTGTCCAACGTGTCCATTTTTAGCAGGTCGAGGCCGAGAGTACGCTATCTTAACAATACGTTTTCACATTAGATAAGGAAATTATGAGTGAACCAGCTGTCACACCACAGATATATTTATGTGATAAAATCAGATAACAATAATTTTAGTGGGGCATATTAAGTTCCGCACCCAAGATTATGTAAGATAAGAAAATTGCACTAAAAAACATCAATATGTTGTTACAGATAAGAAAAAGTTTTCTTCCTTATCTGGGTATATTATATTATGATATCCATTTGACTGTTCAGATGTATATTTTGTTTCGTTAGTTTAGTATTTAAGTATTCCTAAGGAGTTGACTATTTCCCTTTCAGCAATGCACACATATAGCCAAATACACATGTTAAGTTAGGGAGTGATGTACTGGATGCCGTACGCTAACAATTCTTAATTAATTGAAATTTTCTTCTTAATTAGGGAAATAAAATAAAAACCCAGCAGCAATTATTAGCGACTCTCGAAGAGTCTATAAGAAATCTAAAATATTAATCTGCTTGTTACGACGTTCGTGTGCTCTTGTGTTGCGCTTTAAACAACTTTAACTATGGAACGAAATCGAAGACATAATCGAAGTTTTTAACATAATGAAACAATGATATGAAGATCCATAAATTTGTGCATCAAAATAGAAATAAGAAATTTTCTAAAACGGGGAATTTTCATAGGTCCCCCGCTAGTTAAGAGTTAATTACATGTTTAGGGGAAGTCTGATCTTTGTTTGCAGGCAAGGGACAATTGTGGAGATGTTTCAGTTTATTAGACCAATTAGTATAGTATAGTCCAGTGGTTCTCAAACCCTTATACAATTTTCCCAAAATCACGGAACCCATACCTCTATTTTGAAAGAGATATGAAAATCGCGAATACCATTTAAAAAAAATAAAATAACATTTTATTTAATTTTATTAAAAGATACCTTATCTCACGGAACCCTGGGTTTCCGAGGAACCCACTTCCAGAAACGTTGGTATAGTCTACTTAAGCCTGCCTGATAATTTCACACATGATCTTTAGTTTGTTTCAGATGTTACAATTAAGTAATATAATATTGTACTTGACATTGATTATAAGGGCCAAAAAGACAGAGAGAGGAAAAAAAACACCTGCAAATCGAAGAGTATAGTGGAAAAGAAATTCTTAACAACTAATTTAAAAAGCAAATGAGATTAAAATATTGGTTTTAACAAATTTCTGTCTGTTAGTTAACCCAGTTAACAAAGGTCTGTTGGTTAACATTTGGGGTGTTGGCAGAAATGTCTCTTCAGGCGTATCTTTCAGGAAGTCTTAATGGTCAGCTTGGTTGGCTGGTATACTCTGGTTGCTGAAGGTCTCTTGGTCTGCCTGATGCGTCGGGGTTTTCAACGATTGAACTTTTTTGTTGTCTTAGTCTTAATCATCTATTATAATTCCATTGACATTTAGGGTGCTTTATAGGAATATTATCGACTCAATACTCTAGAAGGATGAAAAGCAAAGTTGTGCTCGGCAGGATTTGAACCCAGAACATAAAAGGCCGTTAATTTGTCTAACTCTCTAACGATTCTCTGTACTATTTAGCTGTTAATTTCCCCAGGCTCCAGATTTGGTGCTCGGATTTAGTATCCAGACATTGTAGCATGTATAGTGCACTGTGTTCTTGCCATAGAAAGTTTGGGCTATTCGAGATCTGGAAAAAAAAAGAACTTTTAAACAGCACGCCAACCGGCCAGCGCAGCATGTTCGCGACTGCAGTGCTGTGTATAGGTGACCCTGACCTTCAGTCTTACAAATAGCTACATAATACCACGTTAGCTAATCATCGATCTACACGTGCTAGAATGAAGGTATGTTTAGTATACTAGACAATTTGTTGCAAGTTGAACAACGAAGGATTTGCAAGAGCAACATATTTGTGTGAAATTCTGTTTCAGATTGGGAAAAACTTCTATGGAGACTTTTTTTAATATTGAAACAGGCCTGTTGGAAGGGGAATCGTTTGAGTCGTACTCAATGTCATTAGTGGTACCAACGTTTGAAATCTGGAATAACATCCACCAAAGACGAAACCAAATCTCGACGACCTTCCACGACAATGGACGACGATCACATTGCGAAAGTGCACGCTGTGATCCGTTAATATCATCACCTGACTGCCCGTGATATTCTTGAAGGAAAAGGCTTCTGTAAAAGTACAGGCCACATGATTTTAAAAGAAAAATTGAAGATGCATCATGTTACCACAAAATTTGCCGTAAAAGTCACTCTGGTAAAGCATGAGACAACTTTTGTCCCCCAGCCGTTCTACTTTCCGGATTTTACCCCAGCAGACTTTTTTTGTTTCCAAAGTTGAAATGCAGCCTGAAAGGTCACTGATTTCAGATGATAGAAGAGATCGAAGAAAATTAACTATGTGAACTGCACACTACCCCTGAAACGCGTTCCAGAACAGGTTTCAAGACTGGAAAAAAAATGTTGGGAGTGGTGTATCAATGATGGAGGTAATTATTTTGAAGAAGACAGGTCTGATTAACCTGTGAGTAAAGCAATAAATTTGTTTTGTTTTTTTAAAAGTTTGGTTAATTTTTGGACAGATCTCATATTTTGTTGGCGTTACAAATTATCTATATGACCAGTCACAATTGAAACAATGGGTATGCCTGATCTGATCTGTACACCCTTCTTGCAAACATCATGCAGGGAGCTGGAGTGTGGTGGCTTATTGGAGTAGTATGCAGGAAAAACATGATCCACACTCTCGAACTTCCAGGATCATTCATTCAATGAATCTATTTGACTGAGAGATATGAGGGTGAGGAGGTGATCTATTGGAATACCTAACTGGCCCCAAAATTGACAAAATTCTTGTGACATATACTGGGAACCATAATTCCTCATGAGTTTCTTCGGTATGCCATGTTCTTCGAATATTCCCTTAAGGAGAGTGATGACAGTGTGAGAAGTGGTACTTGTGAATTTCCTCACAAGGGAGAAATTGCTGTATCTATCAATCACAATGAAACCCTATATTAACCCTTTTCAAGTTCTTTTTTTTTTAAATTGATTAATTGTTTTATTTATTAATGTATTTATTTTTGAAATTGTATGTACAACTGTTCACCGACACTACATCCTATATTTCGAACAACATTCACGCTAGCTTTGGGAGTATGTTGTTAAAGTCCTTCATGGCTATGGCTTCCAATGGCTTATATTACCAGTTTCAAATCCTACATGATGTCTGTAGTCATACTGGTGAAACTTCTCACGGCTCAGTTAGAGCTTTGTTTGTAAAGGTTAGAGGTTCCTTGTTTTGAATAAGGACAATACCAAGGTTATGCAAAGAATAGTCTACCTACAGAGTTATTGGTTTACTACAGTCATAGAATTGTAGGTTTGTAGCACAGGATATCTTTCTTTTTGGTTCTCATTTACTTCATTACATTAGGGGTCTCGGCAAAACTATGAGTTATTGGCTAGGGCTCTGAGTAGGGCTGTGAGGGACGGTAGTCGATAGGTATATCAAGTGAGGAGGAACTGTAATTTTTCCATGTTGTCTATTCCATATTATTAATGTTTTATTGGGTCATGTTTTCCACCACCTTCTCTTAGTAGATGACTAAAAAAAGTTTATTTGCTTGCTCCAGACCACTATCTATTCTATTAAAGCATACCCCTATGGAACATTGTGGTCGCAATCATCTTCATTCCAGTTGGTGATGTCTAGGTCATCAACGAATTTTTCTATGCATCTAAGATGTTTCCCAAATGTCTTGTCGGTCTTGGAAAATGTAATGGGTGATGTTGAATCCAAACGGAAGCTGTTTGGGTTGAATGTCATCAATAGAGAGTTGTTATTGTCCAGTATTTTATTCCAGTTCCCGTTGCATGCATCCAAAACATAAAATTACTTAGCCACGCTAAGTTTCCGCAGGATATTCTCTAGTATTAGCGTGTGGTGGTATCGCTGCTTTATTGCTTTGTTTGAATAATTTGGGTCGAAACAAAGGCATATTTTGCCATTTGTTTTATTGATACATATGTAAAAGTTGATCGACTGTGGACTGCCCCACTGGGTTTAAAATTCATTGTTCTAACAATGAGTCAAATGTTTTTTTAAGGGGTGTTATGTCGTACTATACAGACATATAAATAACAGACGAACAATATATAGATCTAACTACATGCTGGCCATTGCTGTGACTGACCAACACATAATATTTTATTAAGATATGATTGGTTAAGTAAACAATAGGCAGCGATAAATAAGGTCGTATGTGTCGTCGATTTCTTCTGTATTTGTTTCTGTTGTTGTCTCCACCACATACGATCTCGGTTTGTCACTTTTATTTTTGACAGTTGCTGGTGTCCAAGTTTTTTCATTTACTCGTACATGGTCACCAGGTTCCAACGATGTAAGTGCTTTCCTGCGTGTTGGTCATAATATATTTTTTTGTAGCCTTTGGCGCTCAGCATGTCCATCCTGAACATCAGATAGTTTTCTGCATGACAGTACAGCAGCTGGTGTGATGTAGGCGGTATTGTCCTCAAATGACGACTCATAAGAAGTTGCGCAGGCGATTTACCAAGCTTGTCTAATGGCGTATTTCGCACGTCTAGCAGTGCCAAGTAAGGATCTTTATTTTCCTCCCTACATTTTTTTAGCAGTGTTTTCATAGCTTCCACTGTAATCACAGCTTGTCCATTCGATTGTAGGGACCGCAGATTGGATGTAATATGGTGAAAGTCCCACGTTTTGGCAAAGCTTTTGAATTCTGCAGACATTAGTTGCGAAGTGTTATCCGAAATTAGAATATCTGGAATTCCGTGTCTGGCAAAAACTGATTTCAGCTTGTTTATTACTGTGAAACTGGTTTGGTCTCTCAGTTGCATTACTTCTGTAAACTTGGAGTAATAAGTCCACAATAACTATATAGTCATCTCCATTGTTTGAAAATAGATCGACGCCAATATTTCACCAGAGAAGTTCTAGTATCTCTTGTAGCAGTAACGATTCTTTAATGTTGTCCGTTCTGAACTTTGCACATATGACACACTTTTCAACTGTTTCTTGAATTTGTGAATTCATGTCAAGCCAGAACAGTGCATCTCTAGCTCTCTACTTGCTTCTCACGACACCTTGCTGCAATTCGTGGATCTTTCTCACTGTTTCACTTCTGAGTGATTCAGAGACAATTACTCTGTCACTTTTGAAGAGTAGTTAGTCGGGAAAAGCAATTTCATCACAGAACTCCCAATATGGTTTCACTGATAACGGGCAGTCATTTCTTGATTCCGGCCAACCATTTAACACGATGTCGCCTTGGGTTGTCAAACTAACACTTTGATTAGTTGCTGTCTGAAACTATTCCAGTTTTGCTGGTGACATCGGAAGTGAGCAATTCATATAGAGAATTGCCGTGCTCATTCAGATACGCTCTAGAGACGGTACCGGCTATGAGTAAATCTTTTTTAGGTTTGTATCTGACTCTGAGGTCATATCTTTGCAGGTGCAGGATCATTTTCTGTACTTACGAGGTGAGTAGACAAAGATTATTGTGTATATGTGGCACTGACGGTTTGTGATCAACTTCGACCAACACTGTCTCTCTGTTTACATAATCCTGAAATCGTCTACACCCCCAAAGACAATAGCTAACAGTTCCTTCTCTAGCTGGGAGTAACCATTTTTCTGGGTTGCAGTTAATGAACGTGATGCGTACGCGATGGGATGATCATCTTCTGATATACATGCTCCAAGACCATATTTTGAGCTGTCTAGAAAGAGTGTAATTGGTTTCTTGAAATTATAGTACTTTGGAACCGGGGCGCTCGTTATCGAATCTTTCAGTTTATCAAAACTATTGCTGTGTCTATCATTCCATGCGAACTCGACATCATTTTTGGTAAGCTCACGTAATGGTGCAGAAACGTTAGATAAATTAGGAATAAATCAAAATCTAAGTACGTTCTGCTTGTTTGTAGGTTGTGTCATCTTAACAACTATATGCACACGTTCTGGATTAGGTTTAATACCGTGGCAAGTGAGTGTGTGACCAACGTAACTGACTTCATCTTTGCTGATTTCTACTTTGTCAGGGTTTAGTTTAAGTCCTGATTGAGCAACACGGTTAAGGACTTGTTTCAATCGCTCGTCATGCCAGAACTACCCCAGACTTATGTGTTGTCAATGATGACTATCACACCATCAATTCCACCAAGAATGTTCTCCATAGCTCGTTGCATGATATCTCCTGAGCTACATAAACCGAATGGTAAACTAAGGGAGTGATACTTGCAAAACATATTCATTGTACACAGACAGCTTTGAACTCTCTTCGTCCAGCTCTATATGCCAGTAACTGTATCACGCATCTATACCTTTTCAGGGTCAAATTAAAATAAACTCGAATCAAATTAAAAAAATCTCGAAGCAAATTAAAATAGTCTCGAAACAAATTAATAAATTTCGTAACAAGTTAAAATAACCTATAAAAAAATTTAAATAACCTTGAAGCAAATTAAATCTTTTTCTTATTTAAATAATGTCATCAAACCATATATCCGATGTCTTTATCTAACGAGTAATAAATTAAAGTATAATTTAAATAAAATGAAAATGAAATGTACCTGATTTATTCTTATTTGTAAAATCCGAATGATTTCTATTTGTAAATATTTTCGGATAAAATCCAGAAAGTGAAACAAAATGATTACATAGGATAAAGTACGCATACATTTCAAGTCAAAACGATTCAGCCAAATGCATGTCCACACAAACAACATTTCCACATACTGAGAGATAAGTAATATTTATAAAAATAATAGTGCTTTGTTTGAACTTACAGTTTAGGTCGTAGTTTGTTTGTTAGAAACAAAGTACCTTGCTTGACAAATTAGTAAAGAAAAAAATAAACAGTAACAATAACATAGAAGATTGAATTAACTGAAGAATTAAAACATATTATATAAAGGTATCGGATATATAGTTTGCTGACATTTAATTTTTAAAAATATTTCATTTGCTTCGAGTTTATTATAATTTGCTTCGAGATTATTTTAATTTGCTTAGACATTATTTTAATTTGCTTCGAGGTTATTTTAATTTGTTTCAAGGTTATTTTGATTTGTTTCGCGGTTATTTCAATTTGTTTCGAGAT
Organism: Muusoctopus leioderma; assembly: GCA_027124095.1. Classification (NCBI taxonomy): domain Eukaryota; kingdom Metazoa; phylum Mollusca; class Cephalopoda; order Octopoda; family Octopodidae; genus Muusoctopus; species Muusoctopus leioderma. Next base: position 3,067 of record JAOPJM010294510.1, on the reverse strand, counting down.
TATTTAAATTGTTTCGAGACTATTATAATTTGCTTCGAGTTTATTTTAATTTGACCCTGAAACGATGTAGTTTGGTGAATTTAGTAGCTGGCTGTAGTAGTAGTAGTAGTAGTAGTAGTAGTAGTAGTAGTAGTAGTAGTAGTAGTAGTGGCAGCAGCAGCATTCTGGTTAGATTAGCTGTTGGGTTGGGCCTTGTTCAATTCTAGTCTATTGTTAATGGTCGCTTTGTACCGTTTTATCAGGCTCACTTCTTCAATTCGCAGATTCCATACGTTGAGTTATGTGGCTAGAATGGTGGCAGCCATGTCCTTATTGGTATTTCCACATTTCACGATGTCTTTTCGGAAAGAAAACATCGCGCGCGCGCGCATACACACACGCACACACACACAATATATATATTATTAATACTGTACGTTCATCGAATATTGATTGTCTGTGTCGTGTGTCAGTATGTGTACGACTCACGATTGGTTGAATTATTGTTGATATCAGAGAGAGAGAGAGAGAGAGAGAGAGAGAGAGAGAGAGAGAGAGAGAGAGAGAGAGAGAGAGAGAGAGGGTTTTGACAAGTATTGTATACATCAAAGAACTTCCAAACTTATGTGTGCGTGTATGTTTTAAGTCAGCATGTTTGTTACATGTATGTTTATAGGTAAACACATGAGTGTGTATGTGTGTTTGCATATGTATAAATAATATAGTTTTTAAATGTTCGTCTTCCAAACACACACGCCGTCACATACATAGAGAGAAAGAAAGAGACACAAACACACATACATATAAGCAGACACACACAGATCGATATGTATGTGAGTATATGCATATATGTATGCAAGCCAAATATAGGTTCAAGTGCTCTCGCACGGGAAAAAAAACAACAAAATGATTCACCTTGCATTCAGTTCTCTTACACGCCGAGTCCTCACGCTGTTTTGATGGCCACTCACAACTCGTTTCCTTTCCACACGTCTTCCACACCAAACACACAACGATACCTCGTAAAAATGACGACCGACTGACACACGTGTAATCCCTGGAAATGACCGCTTGCTCGCATCACTTCCGCTTCCCGCTTGTCCCTCTTGCCATGCCGCTCTCCTATGGCTGTCACTTATATCACACGCTCCCCTGATCTAAAGATCACCTCATGCTACGGCAGGCCAATGAGCCCAACGGTAAACAAAACAAAAATCAAACAAAAATTAACGCCTCGTATTATCTACAGTCAAGAATTCAGCCAGACCCCGTCGACCCGGGAGGATGTCGCTCTCTGTGAGACCTTCGCAGAGCTCCAACGTTGGCCTCATCCCACTGTTGTTCATAATCCCCAGTCTCATCGTTCGACGAGTTGACAACCCTACGGCCATCCAAAACATGACGCGGCATTCTATCAACTGAAATGTTATTCTGGGAAGTAACACCCATCACTCTTCCTTTCCCCCATTGAGAGGTGCAGCGTGCATCGGGGGGGGGGCTTAACCCAAACCTCATCCCCAACCTGATTAGAAATAGGGACCTATCCACCCCCATATGGTGCATGCAGTGCAACCTCTTCAGCTCCAGGTTTCCCAAACAGCACACCGCGCCTATTCAACCCTCTGGATCCTCTAGCAACTTCAACCAGGTTTTCCTCACACTGCTGAGAACGTCCACCTTATTCTTTTCTAAGGGTATGAAAGACTCATGCAGCTTCAGATCATATTCGGCAATTAACTAGGCCAGAATTCCTAACCGTCGCTTAATGATCATCTCCGCAGGTCCTTTCGTTCGAACCCTCTTCTCGTCGGTGATCACAATCTCACCCATCCAAGCACAGTTGCCGAATCTGTCCAGATTTCGATATAGCGCAACCCCCACCTCAAAGCCAAATTCACGTCTTTCAACACAGCATCTAACTCGGCTATGTTAATGTGGTTGCAATCATCCGTCAGGCTGCATCCTCTGCCTCAACATTGCCTATCTCCAAAACAACCCCCATTGCTATACTACTCACGTCACACCATATGACCCCCTTTTCCAATTTAGGCACATGGCAACTTCCTCTCACTGGGTCTTCCTTCCTCACCCTTTCCACAATGTCTCTCATCATGGCAACTGTCCTTTCCCCCATCTTATCTTCCCAGCTTACTCCACCAGCTCTCCTCTTAACATGGCTACACGCCGTTCGAAGCCATCCAGCAACAGGGTAGTGGCCTACCAGCCTCCAGTACATCGAGAACAGTTCCTGTCTGCTCAGGTCATCCTTCAGTTCTGGAATTTCATTTCCCCTCTGAAATACCAACTTGCCTCCCCTGTCCTTTTCCAGCCTTAGTATTAACGCGGCTCTTCCTTCCATCAACTCTGGTGGTTTTGCAGTTAGCCCAAAACGTTTCAGATGACCTATGACCTCCGTCGCTGTCACCACTGTCTCGTTCACCAGAATGTCGTCTATGTAGGAGTAGGTGGCCCCTTTGAACCTGGCCCCTTTCCCAAAATTGTCTTGAGGACTGTCACCATGATATTTGGTGCAGAGTTCAGTCCAAAACCCAGCCTAGTCAGACAGTACGTCTTGCCCTTGTATCTCACCAGCTAATACTTCCACAATTTCTCAGTTACACGAAGCTGTAGATAGGCAGACTCCAGTTCGACAATCGTAGAAGCCTCCGTCATTCGTCTCCACTCTCGTAAGGTCTCCCCACACATATCCGTGGCTTCACCACCCGTGTTACATGCCACATGATCCTTTAATTCTTGAAGGTCTAGCACTGGCCGGAGCTTGTTTTTCGTCGATTAAACCACTGCCATCAATGGAGACACTCCACATTGTACCTCTTCCACCCGCAAGGCATCAAAATACCCTCCTCGATCCATTTTTCCACTTCCCAGTCAAACTCGACTCTCACCCCGCCCCTTTAAAAAGAACATTCGTACCAACCCACCTTATTCTTCAACACAGGAGTGTATGGTGTGTTTAACTCTTAAAGTCTACAGTGAGAAGTTTTTTCTCCAAGATAAACTCATAGCGATCGCTGCGGCATGTTTACGTTTACGTAAGCGTGTTCGAAATGCTTTTAGCATATTCATT
>JAOPJM010294105.1:0-12040 GCA_027124095.1 Muusoctopus leioderma | reverse complement strand
CTTGTGGCCAATAAAAGAAATCATTATTATTATTATTATTATTATTATTATTATTATTATTATTATTATTATTATTACTATTATTATTATTGACTGTCGTTGCTGCTGAACGTGTTTTTAGTAGCTGCGAGGAAAATTGCTTTTGTCAAGAGTCAAAGAAGAGCTTTTTTGAAAAATTTTCTGGATTTCCTTACAAGGAAGGAATTGTTAACTTGTGGGGTCTGTCACATTTTGTGGCAACCCCACAAAAGGTTCGTTTTATTGACTTTTTATTTGCATTTTGTTTTGCCTTTTTAACAATGGCTACAAAAGTGAAAGCTGGCAGATACGTCCACCAAAATATACATGACGAGAACGTAGCGCCTCGTCAACAAAAAGAAACAAATGTTTTATACACTTTAATAATAATAATAATAATTATTATTATTATTATTATTATTATTATTATTATTATTATTATTTCAATATTGGCCACAATTTTTATTGTTTTTATTGTTGTTATTATTTTTATTTTTATTTTTATTCTACTTCTTTTTCTTCTTACTCCCTCACTCCCCTAAACTCTTTTATTTTATATATAGTTTTTTTTTAAATTATTTTCTTTTTGTATCTAATTATAGATACCTTTGAAGTTTAAGGCCCATCCTTTGCTTCTATTATTAAAACCTTCTTCCCTACTCATTTTAATATAATATAAACATTTTTGTCTTATCTATCTATAATCAGAAAACCATGTGTTCTGAAAGCCCTTCCCATTCTTTCCTATGAATTCCATCAATTGAAAAAGCTCTTAATGGAGCGAAACATATGGCCATCTGTAAAGAATCACATTTTTGTATGTAATACATAATATATGTACATATATATATATACATATATATATATATATATATGTGTGTGTGTATGTGTGTCTTTGTGTATGTATATGCAGCTTAATATGCAAATTAGATATTTGAAAGCAGTGACATGTTTTATAATTAAGAATATATTAATTTAAATTGATTATGACACCAAAAATATCTTGTGGTATTTATTTATGTCCTTATGTTCAGAGTTCAAATCTTGCCAAAACTGTTTATCCTTCTGGAGGCGATAAAAAAAAAAAGTAACAGTCAAGTATCGGGTCCGATTAAATCGATTACACCCCTCACTCTACCCACATTTATAGTCTTGTGCCAATGTTTAGAATCCGGTATTAAGAATGACAAATTAGAAAAAAAAGTGTTTTACATCATACTCCTTTCCACCAACGCTGGATAAATCTTTGTAAATTTAGAATTAAAAAGCCTTGAATGTGCGATAAGAATATTCACTTAGTGGTTTTATGATATTAGGTATTTCCTAATTGAGAGATTTTTGTTTCAGAATTATTTTTAGAAAACAGTTATTGGAGACCATTATTGTTTTGAAATGTTTTTATTTATTTTTGTTGTTGTTTTATTTGTCATTCATTAAATTTATTTTTGATTTGAGCTATCTTAATAGCCATGTTGTTGTTATTGTTGTTGTTGTTATTGTTGTTGAGTGGCCCGGGTCATTGCTCGATCGGGATTTCACCTCGTTGCCATCCTGTACTAGTTGGGTGAACGGATAAATTATTGGACTTCTTACGTGGCTCACCGGATAAAATATTGAACTATTTACTTATAGGTTGTGTGAGTTCAACACTACTGCTAGTGCTTCGTTGTGTTTTTGGGAAGAACACTTTATTTTACGCTATCTCGGTTCATCTAGGTGTCATGCATAGTTATCAGATCATCTGGGAATGATTTCTGTGATAGACTGGCATCCTATCTAGAGGGAGATATTTTTCTTTTCCACTTCACTCAATAAAACTGGAGTTAGCAAATATTTAAGACTTACCAAGTATTTACATTTTTACACCGCATATTCAGCACAGGACGTGCTATCCTTATTTTTAGACATTATTTTTAGGGACAATGTGGAAAATATTCCATCGGCATTGCCCAAACGATGTTACCATCAAGTTTAAAAATCACCCAAACCTGGGCCCCGTGCAAAAATTGAGCTCACATCACATCACATAACCAAATTTCGACACAAATTTTTTGCCTCAACTGGTCCTGCTCTATTTAACCCCATCCCGAAACAAATCAGGGAAGAAAAATACCCCATAATCTTTAAACAGTACGACAAATTCCTCTAAGAAGTACCAGATAAACCACGGACGCCCGGATATGTTTCTGCTAACAATAACTCCTTACTCGAGCAGGCTTTGGTGTCCCAAAATATGACTTAAAAGACTTCACTCACTGTACCCTGGTAGGACAGACTTTACTTATCTTGTCTCTTTCACAAGAATTCTTGGCATTTCATAGCGACTTGACCTAGACTGCAGAAAGATCATTCTTATTTTCTATTTTTCATTTAACATAGTTTTCACCCTGGAAGTCTCTGTTTTATGATTGAAACGATCTCCAGTATACGAATATTAATAGAAGATATAGTAAACGGTTAAGATTTACGATTATAAATAAACATTGAATTAAATTAGATCAGACACTTTTACTAACCTAAAATGGAAAAAATATGCACAGAACCGCCCACAGGAATCGAACCACGCTCCTGTCGTAACCCAGACGACCGTGTTTAGCATGGTTTGTGCTTGTGAAGTGTCTAATTTAATTTAATTTAATGTTTATATATAGTCGAAAATCTTAACCGTTTTCTTTATCATCTGCTAAATTGTGTGTTTACTAAAAACACACTCTAAGGTTTACCTTACATTTCAAATCATGCGCGCGCGCACGCACACACACACACGAACGCACAAAAAGTGGTTAAAGTTCTACTTAAGCCTATTGGCCCATAAGGCCGCAGCTTATCCCGGTTTCAGTGGCGTTAAGCGACTGAGAATGCAAGACTCCCCACTGAACAGGACACCAGCCCGTCGTAGGGTTAATCTCCAGCTACAGCTGGTATTCATTTTCAGCTGGGTGGACTGAAGCAACGTGAAGTAAAGTGCCTTGCTCAAGGACACAACGCGCGTCCCAACCAATAGACCACGCACCTTCACACACACCTTCACCCCATATCTCTCTCTCTCTCTATATATATATATATATATATTGTGTGTGTGTGTGTGTGTGTGTGTATAGGGGTGCAATGCTATTTTTTAGGTGCCGGAACTGACAAAATATTTACCATTCTTTCTCTCAACAATCACTGATAGTTAAAACATTAACGAGATTATAACCTATCACTACATTTCAGTGTATAAGTGGTACAATAAAACATATAATAGTTTATTTAATAATATGACACGCTACTGAACGGTTGCACCGTACAACTTGTACTCACTAATTATCATAAAGTATAATTACCAAGCAAGTAAAGAAAAATACGATAATCATGTATTTTACCAATTTAAAAGTAATTACCTGCTTGCCAAATGCCATCAATGAGAAGTGTCGCGATAATTTCCGCAAAAACTCTCGTAGTTTGTGTTCGTGGGGGGGGGGGGGGCTGCATCAACTCTTTTCCTAGTGTTATAAGTGCTGATACATGATTTATGAGAATTCTTGATCATGTTGTTGTTATTATTAAGTTAATAAGAGTGAATCTCATATCTCACACTCAACAATACTAATACGAATAAGTTTGTGAACAGCTCAGTAATGGGTGTAAATCTTGATTACGATTACGATTCTCCACATAGTCTCTGAAGGCATTTATTATTATAGAGGAAGAAAAAAAGGCTTTAAACCTCTCTCAGAGAAATGATATTGCAGCTTCTCCATAATTAGGTGGTATTTCAGCAGGCCAGTAACCTATATCAAGGGACACACATTTCTTTTAGCAGGGATTTAGATATACTTTGAGGTTCAGAAGTGTGAGAGCCCTTTTAATGGTGTCGTCATAAACATACAGCGCTGCAAATTGTTTATAAGACTAGTAAGAAATTGTAGATGATTAATGGAGATCATTTTGTTGTTGCATGTTAAGGTAATTTTCCAAAGTTCCCTTTTCAACTACTTCGTGGGCTTTTGATAGTTTGTGATCAACATTTTTTCTTAGATACTTCAAGCATGTACTTCATCAGTTCTATTATAGGATATTTGGAACAGCTGCCATTCATTTGACAGCCCCAAATTCTTAGAAGTAAAAAGTTTCAGATGGCATATGTTCACACATGCTTCACACCCAAGTTTTATCCTCCTTGAAGTCTAACCAAAGATAGGTTTCTTTTTTTTTCTTTCACATTTCTTCAGTTCACATACCTAAACAGGGATACAAGACTGACCTCGGAGCACCATTGCTTTCAAAATTTCATTTGGACCCGGCTAGAAAATTTTAACTGGAAGCAGGTGAAACACAGTTTTTGTCACTTTTAATGTTATCAGTCTCTTGTACGTTATTCTTGTTACACTCCCCAACTTGTTCACGAAAGGAAGAAGCTAACGTTGTTTGCTTAGAAGTCACAGGCTTGTTAGTGAGAACAATTTACTTTTGTATTTGCGAGTAATCCAAAGACCATCGTCCACCACACACGTAGTCTTACTAATGAGACTGAGTATACACAAAAGTGAAAGTAAACTGAAAGTATAATCAAAAGAGGAAGTGTTGAGAATGAAAATTCTATAAATAGGATTGGAAGATTCGGAAATAGTAGATTAGAACCAGCAGCGTAGCTAGGTGGGGGCGAGGAGGCCGGTCTACTCCGCACGCCACGTTTTGGTTTAAGTATATCTGATGTGTATTGTGTTGTATTTTTCGTTTGGGAGAGTCGTCAAACTCAAGGACCAACTCAGCCAGTACAAACTCAAGCGACGCCACTGATTTGAACAAATAAAGTCATTTACGAGAATTCTCATCGCCCGACGTCTGCTGATACACGAGTAAAACCGTCAACCGGCGGAAGAGAGATTTAGATATATAAAAAGTCAAAAAAGGTTTTCAGTCGGACAATTCGAACTTCGCGTTTTCAGACCTAAAGATTGCCTATCTTTATCGGCTTGTGGTATAAATACCTTTATTCCTGAGCCAAGATGACTTGGGCATGAAACCTTAGGTAGTCTTGAAAATACCCTTGTGTTTCACACTAGAACATTTAATACTCTTGTAAAAACCGAGTTCTCTTCTGCTTTTTGTTTTTCAAAAGATAACAATATATATATATATATGTATGTATATATGACAAACCTTCAACTAGTAGGCCAACATCCTACCAAATTGGTCAGTTGTGACTCCACAATCTCCAACACAGAGACACAAGTTATAAAATAAAATAATAAAAAATAATAAAAAATTCTGAATCTAAAACTTACCAAGGTCCTGCCAGAGTGTTTGAACTTGGAATCCAAGTAAAACTCGCATATCTTGGTACCTTAAAAAAAAAAAAAAAGAACATTAGCTAGAAATTTTGAAACATTAAGTTGTTTGATATGCTTAAGATGAGCTTGACCATCTGAATATGCAATATGAATCTGAAGGACAGGCTGAATACAAGTTGAACTAAGATGGGAGCAGATAGTTGGAATTGGTACATGCTGGTTATAAAAGAGAATACTTAGATATATATTGAGTATGAATGACCAAGTTGATAGAATACTGGACAACCAGTCGAGGTGTCATTGGTTTCTATCTTATTAATTGGCATTACATTATGTTTATGGTCAAGCCACTTGACTCTTAAATGGCCCAACCCACCTACATGAATATAGATACCAAGGGGTGTACAAGAAACTAGTCACTCTGCAGCACTGTAAAGTTGACAAAGTGGTTTGTTTGTTTGTTTGTTTGTTTGTTTGTTTGCAGTGTTGAGTTCAACTCCTCCAATGGATCTGGGGAATTCACTCCAGTAACCAGTCTCAATCCAGGGTGCTCCAATTGTCATGGCATGCCTTTCCATCAGTTTTGGACTCTGAATCTGATTACAGCCTATAGACGATGATGATGATGATGATGATGATGATGCTGGTGATGATGATGATGATGCTGGTGGTGATGATGATAATGATGGTGGTGGTGATGATGATGAGGAGAAGAAGAAGTGGCAGAAGAAGAAAAAGAGGATGGGGGGGGGGGAGATGAAGAGGGGGTGGCAGCAGCGGTGGTGGCGGTGGTGGTGGTGTTTGTGGCGGTGGTGCAGCTGATGGTGATGAGAACAAAAATGATGTCGACAAAGATGACATTTTCCTACCTTTCCTTTATCTTCTGACTTTTGGCTATGGAGAAATTCTCCAATTGAAGACTTGGTTGAATTATAAAGCTAACAGCCAGGTGGAAGTAATTGTTCCAGAGCTGAAAGTATGAAGGAAATACATTAATAAAGAAATTTCTTTTCCAGCCATTAGAGTTTGCCCCTTATCACAATGAAATGACTGAGAGGGTAAGGTATCAAGCTCTCTGCTGCCCCTAGTCATCAGTTCCTACTGCTATCATTCCATTGTGTCTCTGGGCAAAGCATTAATTCTACAAATAGGGAAATTGTCAAATAGACATGCTACTGGATTACCAACTCAAAGGTCTTGAGTTCAAATTTACAGAAAACATTTTGTTGTTGTTTAGCCCCAGGTCAGCCCTGGTCAAACAGACCTATGATCAAAAACATTCTAGCCGTGACCATCTAGTCTTTTCAGACACAGTTTATCTCAGACTGCATTATCCAATTTTTTTTTTTTTTTAAACAGTAGAGCGTGATTTGAGAAAAATGTGGCTGCTATTTCTAGCAGGTCGAGTGATAATGTAGAGGCACGAGAAAGTATTTTGTTGTTGTTGTGATTAGCCCCAGGTCAACTCTGATTGAGCAGACCTAAGATCAACAGCATTCCAGCCATGACTATCCCATCATTTTGTACATCTAGGAATACATTGGTAAATGCATTCTTCCTTTTTTAAGACTGTAGGGTACGATTTGATAGAATTTAACTGCTATTTCTAGCAAGTCGAGCGACCACATACAGGCTCCCTTGTTGGCTTGTAAAACATTTTGCTGTGTGTTTAGGTAGTAGACTTAATTATATAAAGCTTGATTTGCTTAGCTGTTGAGAATATGTACCAGAACTGCTGGGAATGTTACCCAAGATAAGGCCAGTGTCCTACCCAGGGCTGCAGATACTTATCTCATATATCCAATACCATGAAAATAATGCAAACCACCAACCATTAAAAGACCTTCAGAGTTTGGAAAATATTTGCACAAATGTTTAAAATGTACAGGTTGGACCTCTTAAATCCAGCAATCCATGGTCCAGCAACTCCCATGGTCCGGCAACTCCCATGGGCCAGCAATTCCCATCGTCCAGTAACTCCCATGGTCCAGTTACTCCCATGATTCAGCAACTCCCATGGTCCGGCAACTCCCATGGTCTAACAACTCCCATGGTCTAACAATTCCCATGGTTGGGCAACTCCCATGGTTGGGCAACTCCCATGGTTCAGCAACTCCTATGGTCCAGCAACTCCCATGGTCGGGCAACTCCCATGGTCGGGCAACTCCCATGGTCCGGCAACTCCCATGGTCCGGCAACACCCATGGTCCAGCAACTCCCATGGTCTAACAACTCCCATGGTCCAGCAACTCCCATGGTCCAGCAACTCCCATGGTCCAGCAACTCACTTCCATGGTCCAGCAACTCCCATGGTCCGGCAACTCACTTCCATGGTCCAGTAACTTCCATGGTCCGGCAACTTCCATGGTCCGGCAACTCCCATGATCCGGCAACTCCCATGATCCGGCAACTCCCATGATCCGGCAACTCCCATGGTCCGGCAACTCCCATGATCCGGCAACTCCCATGATCCGGAAACTCCCATGGTCCGGCAACTCCCATGGTCCGGCAACTCCCATGGTCCGGCAACTCCCATGGTCCGGCAACTCCCTTGGACCGGCAACTCCCATGGTGCAGCAACTCCCATGGTGCAGCAACTCCAATGGTCCGGCAACTCCCATGGTCCAGCAACTCCCATGGTCCAGCAACTCCCATGGTCCGGCAACTCCCATGGTCTGGCAGGTTTTAAATCTGCCTACATGTACCTTGTACTATTATTTTTGGTTTTAGACACAAAACAATAGAAACCTTGTTTGGAAGATTTATTACTTGTATTATTTCCTGTTTTAAGCTTTGTTCTATCTTTGATAAGACATCAATATAGATGTGGAATGAGATGGCAAGACTATGTTTACATAGGGGCTCTCTTTAGGAGTCAATTTCTGTTTTCCAGCATTTTCTGTGGTCGTTGAGTATAGGTAAGTACCAGTTATTTGTAACAAGCTAGTATCCTATCCTAAGTAAACCGTCTGCTAAACATTACAGAAGTGTAAACTGATTAGCAACATAGATGAAGCATTTGAAACTGGAAACCTAAAACAATAATATCTATGAATCCCTTCCAGGTTTTCATAATATGTTAAAAGTTTAAGTTGGACTATGAAGAAGACATTCTAAGTGACAGATGTCAATCCATTGGGTTGCAGGGACATCACAGAAGTTATCTCCATGTAGTGTACCTAGGATAAGTCAGATCAGTTGAGTCTATTCCACTCCAGGCCATACTCATTGGAGCAGTAGAATTTATCTCTACAAGCTAATGAAATACTCATCAGTCTAACAGTACAGTTGTCCCTACCCTGCACTACTATTTATAACAAAGTAAACAGGACCATTTGAAAGTTAAGTGGCCACATACACAATGCAGTGCCAGTTACGGTATATGAACCACCAACCTCCAACACTTTATTGATTTCTATATCTGAGATCTTACACCAAATAATCAGATGTGTGATAAAAGGGAAATATCACCTGGAAACTGGAAGTCAATAAACAGCTGAAGTAAATGGGACATAGAGAAGAGGGTTAGAGTCTATTTTAGGATAAAGTTAAGTTTTTAATAAATGAATAAATAAAACATGAAATAATAATAAAAAATTATACATATTTATATTGTAATGCAATAGGATTACTCAGGAAATTCATTCCATGGCCCTGTTCAGCTGTAAATTGAAGTCTTGATACAAGACAAAATACATAGAAAATTTTCACTAAACTTACTTGGTATTCAAAGTTTGAGTCTACTAAGAAGTTGTCAGACAGAGCACGTGCAAAATAGTGAATTGATGTCAATATGACACTGAAATGGAAACGAAAAGCATTTTATACTAACAACAATAATAACAGCAATAATATTATAGTATTTGTCTTTTGTACAGTAACTATCTGAACTAACTGCAGGTACAGAAGTATGCACTACTAAGTGTATAAACTTCATCATTTGGAAATACCCAAGATAAGATCAATGGTTTCAACAGCCCAATCAATTCATACTACTTTAGTGTAAGAAATATAGATAAGCCATCGCTGCAAATAATAACAACTTCAGCTGAACAAATCTTTCAGATATTAGCCATTTTTTCATTTCTTTTTTCTATAGTTTGGTCTGGAGGAAGGAGATGTGACCATGGCCTTCGCAGGCTCTCCAAGACCAGTGAGATCAATGTGGTTGATGTTCTTCTGGAAAGACTGCAAGTTGATGACTGCAGGAAAACCATGTATAGGGAGGGAATTCAGGCCGGGTTGCTGTTCTTGGGAGGTAGGATTGGGTATAGCAATTAGTGCAGGGCCTAGAGACATAGACACAATATGGTTGACGAGAGGAGAAGTGATGAGTGAGATGAGTGGGCCACAGTGGAGGTGGCACGAGACCAGCTAGCTTCGAGGAGCAGAGGCCATATTGTAGTAGTGGTAGAAAAGGCAGAGTAAGGAGATAGCACTTCTGTAGGGAAGGGGTTGGAGTGTGTGGGTAAGCAACTTCATACCAAACAGTTGGATAGCCTTTTTGGGGATACAGTCAAGGATGTCCATGTGTGTAGCAGCAGCACAGTCCCAGATGTGGGAGCATCCATTGTGGAGCAGTCTGACTGAAGGGTCAATAACTTGTATCTCAGCAGCAGTGTTGTACCATTGTAAGGTATTCAGCTATCAATGGCCCAGTCCATCTAACTGTAAATCAGTACAATGGAGAGGCATAGGTCACTGATATAAATACAAGTTGTTATTGATGTTTAGGCCCAAGTTAGTCTTGATTGAGCTGACCTATGATCAAAGGTGTTCCAGCCTTGATCATCTTGCCTTTATTTCAGGCAGTGTATCTTTTTCAAGACAGCGGGGTGTAATTTGAAGGAAATTTGGCTACTATTTCTAGCAGGTCGAGAAACTAGGTAGAGGATCTCCTACTGGGTATATATGTGACATTTGTACCCATTAAAAATTAAAATCCCACACTAGTCAAATATAATCCCACAACAGTCACCTTGATGAATATCCATTGAATAATGACAAAGTGAATAAACTGAGAAATGCATTGAGCATTCTTTCGCTTTTATTTGTACATCCAACTGCATATACGTTTATATCTGTATATCTCTATCCATATATGTTTATATACAGCCAAGCTTCAATTTGAATAATATGAATAATATGAATTTGATTTTGTACGAATTATAAAATGATACCATTTTTCATTTAGTATGAGACTAAATTTGATTTAGTACGAATTGTTTTTTTTTTTGGCATGAAAATTAAAAAATTTGTTCGTATCATGTTATCTGATGAGTCATCAGATAACGTGAGATGAACAAATCCTTTTTTTTAATGATACAGTATGTTATTTGAGGGAGGTTTTACTACTATTTATAGCAGTTCGAGTGACTGCTCAGAGGCTCTCTCATCAGTTCGTAGTTCTTTTAGTTGTTGTTTAGTCCCAGGTTGGTCAACTCTGATGGAGCACCTCCCAAACTTATGGGGACTTTCATGGGGGCCGGGTAAACGATAAGTGCAGACAATCATCATCATCATCATCATCATTTTACGTCCATTACCAATTAGCATATTTTATATACTATAATAAATTCGAATAGCACAAATTCAATTAGTATGAAGATTAATTATTCATATTAATTGAGGCTTGCCTGTACTTATCTAAATAGAGTAACTGGATAAGGCTGGAAATTGCACAACCAAAACTTTGTCTGAGAAAGCAACATACACAATGAATACCTGAATAAATCAAGTGTTTGTAATTACAACAATCATGTATCTCGCTCCAAACAAAATCAGATACTTTTGGATTTTTGTAGCATAAACAGTAATGAGGAATTTAAAACCAGATTCTTACTTGTTCATAACCATGCGCATGACAGACCAGTCACTGGGGAAAGTGCCAAAATTGATTAAATTATGAAATGTAATCAAGACCTGGTTTAGAAAATCCTGAAAAATAAAACCAAAAACAAAAATGTACTTTATAAACAAAGAAATGATTCCTATTTACCGTATATATATATATGTATATATATATATATATATATATATACAAAGCTGAGGATTCATTTGGTTGCTACTCTGAGATTCATGTTTCTTCCATGTTCTTCATAAACATCTTGAAGAACATGCAAGAGAAACAGGAAACTTAGAGTAGCAATGAATTAATAAACTTTTCTACACGAGTACTTTTGTCTCTTGTTTGTAGATCCAAAATCAGGCATATTTACATATACATGCATGCACACACACACAATCACACAAGTGTATACCAGCCCTTGCTTCACTTGGCAGCAGTTGTCATCATTGTTGATGAGGATTGAATGATGATTGATAATGAAAAAATTAAAATAGGACAAAAAATAAGTACAACAAAATGATTGATTGAAAAAAAAAAAGTAAAAATTTCATAAAAGGTTAATGTCAGGAGCATGTCCAACTTGTGGTACTAAGCTACTCTACTACTATTACTACGGCTAATAATTATAGGTATAATATATAATAACAGTAAGTGCAGCAAGTGTACTAAAACACACACACACACACACATACATATATATATATATATATATATACTTAATTCAGATAAATGTGTATATATATATATATATATATATATAATATATGCTTTAGAGAGGAGTAACTACAGAGGCATCAAATTATTAGACCAGGTAATGAAAATTACAGAGAGAGTCATTGCAGATTTGATTAGGAGCAGAATTAGACTAGATGAGATGCAATTTGGCTTTGTGCCAGGA
>JAOPJM010294000.1:0-12040 GCA_027124095.1 Muusoctopus leioderma | reverse complement strand
TTCGGCTTAGAGATCGATAAGATAAGTACCAGACTCAAAAGTACTGGGGGTCGATCTAATCGACTTCAAGGCGGTGCTCCAGCATGGTCGCAGTCCAATGACTGAAACAAGTAAAAGAGTATAACGATATTTACAAGGACTAAAATATTTACATGAATATCTTCTCCCTTTGAGTGCCAGTGTACCTAGGAGTAAATTATCTAATGTTTCCTTTTTAAAAAGAATAGGGTGTTATCTGAGCGAGATGTGTATCTATTACTAGCAGGACATGTCATTATGTACAAGCTCTCAAATTGGTTCCTCTCTGAAGATGGCTACGGTAAAGGAAGACATTAATGGGAACAATTATTTTCAATGGGGATCTTTGTAAGCTAATATGACAATATGGTTACTGAAATTTCTAATACAAATTGAACATTGCGGGATAACTGCAATTATATTTAAAATGGCGGAAATACCAGGAGTGTTTGATTATTTTAAATTGCTTTATTACATGTCGATACATTTTAAGCAGTTTCCATTGATAGGGTAAAAAAAAACGCACAAGACAAAACAAAAGAAAAGAAAAAAAAAGAAAACGAAAAGAGCACATTTACTGTAATTTAAGTCCTGCAATCTTTTTGGGACTCAAGTTCCTCCGTAACGACACAGATTCTTTTAACAAAGGTCGTTAGGGACGGAATTAAGATAATCTTTTTTTATCACTTAGTCAGTAGAGAAGTCATTGCACTTCACTTTTTTTTCAGAGTCACCGAGACTAGTGGGAGGAAGGTATGAAGGTATCCTCAGACCAGAGACCTGGCCCTGAATGCTTGCAACAGAGTGGAGTCCACCAAGGGCACCCACTCAAGGGTAGCCATGGTTGACAGGTAGTGGTCTTAGGGGAAGGATGGTATGAAGGTATCCTCAGACCGGAGACCTGGCCCTGAATGCTTGCAACATAGTGGACTCCGCTAAGAGCACCCACGCAAGGGTAGCCAGGGTTTCCAGGTAGTGGTCTTAAACCGGGTGACAGATTAGGTCTACCACCCAAATAGGGCCACCACGGCGGTATTTGATCTTGATTGATATCAGAGCGCAGCGAGCCGGAGCGAATAATACTGCGAGTCATTCTGTCCGACGACGCGCTAACGACTCTGCTAATTCGCCATTAACCAGGCATCGAAACCTGGCTTCAGAATTTACGTTTTGTACTTAGACACTTTCGCGCCATTATATTTACACATAATCTACTTTCGCGCCATTATATTTTCACATAATCTACTTTCACTTTCATTACTCCATTACCCAAATAAATGTCCCCTTTATGATGGCAGAATGAAGCTGCTGCTGGAAACTGAAGCAACATAAGGCTGAACGTTTTTTTTTATCCTTCTTCTACTGTACGTCTTCCCGCCCCGCCCCGTCCTTCCCTCCCCCTTCCTTTTAATCCTCATCTCCCACCTCTACCGCTTCTCGTTCATAATAAATCATCATCGTCATAGTCGTCATCACCGACACCACCATCACCATCCATCATCATCCACATGAATCGTTATCATCATCATCGTTATCATCATCATCATCATCATCATCATCATCCACATGCTCACAATCGTCATCATCATCATCATCATCATCATCATCATCATCGTCATTATCATCATTCACATCATCATCATCATCATCATCATCCGCATCATCGTCATCATCATCATCATCATTATCATCACCATCATCACCATCATTACCACCATCTTCCTCCATCTCGTCGTCATCATCATCCTCCATCTCGTCGTCATCATCATCATCATTTACATCATCATCATCATCACCATCATCACCATCCCTCTCGTCGTCGTCGTCATCATCATCATCATCGCCATCATCATCATCATTATCGTCATCATAACATTTCTTCTGTGAGGTGGTATCAACAAAAATGATAATAAAAAAAAAATTAATAAATAATAAATAATAAAATTGAATTATGAATCTGCCGAAAAATACGATTTCCTGGCATTTATTTATAAATTTCAACCGGAAAATAGCTTTCAATTATTCTTCAAAGTCTGTGAATTGCAGTGTGAATTGCAATGTGCACAAAAACCTAAGGTGAAATGTCCCATGAAATGGACTTTTCAATACTGGAACTTTTTTTCGGAGGATCAAAGCGAGAAAATCATATTAGTGTTTAGTTATTTGGCTTTAGTTTAGTTCACGGTTAATTATTTAGTTTGGAGAGAGCGAAATAGAAGTGTAAGGAAGATTATTTGAGATGGTAAACAACCCAGATTTGTATATTTTTGTATCACGGTATCACCAGGGTAGTTTTGAGTGTTTTCGGGGGGAGGGTGACAGTATACAGATAGGGAAGAGATGGGAACGGAACAAAAGTTGGTGATGATGGTCAGAAGGCGAAAACTGCAAAATGTTGGCCACGTTATCAGGGCCCAGAACCTCTGTGCACGCACCCTCGGGGGCTGGCTGGCTGGCTGCCTAGCTGGGTGGACGGAACATGAGTTCGCGGATGACAAAGACGGAGATGGAGTGATGACATCAAGGACTGGACGGGGAGACGGAGGGACCCTGGTGGAGTGTACGGTTGCAGCACGAGACCGCAATGTGTGGTGAGGAGTGGTGGTCGTGTCAGGTCCCCGACCCTCAGCCATGTACATTGGAGACCCTGGTGGAGTGTACGGCTGCAGCACGAGACCGCAATGTGTGGTGAGGAGTGGTGGTCGTGTCAGGTCCCCGACCCTCAGCCATGTACATTGAGGACCCTGGTGGAGTGTACGGCTGTAGCGGCACGAGACCGCAATGTGTGGCGATGGGTGGTGGTTGTGTCTGAAGCCCCCGACCCTCATCCATGGGCATGGGGGACCCTGGTGGAGTGTACGGCTGTAACACGAGACCGCAATGTGTGGTGATGGGTAGTGGTTGTGTCTGAGGCTCCCCCCGACCCTCGACCATGAGTATGGGAATATTCATTTCATTCATCGCAGGTGAGATATCCGTCATTCCTTCCTTCCTTGGGCCCTAAAAATCCTGGTGGAGTCGTTGGACTCTAGAACTGTAGAACTCTAGAACTCTATGGCGTATAACTCTGAGCAGTCTTAGAATCGTTCCGTGAAAGAATGAAATAAGAAAAATAAGATGGAAATAAAAGCCAGAGTGATTGAAACATAAGCAAATAAAAAATATATAAATGAAAAGAAAAACAAAAACAAAACAAAAGAACAGAAAAAAAAGAATTTGGAAAGAAAGGGTTAAGTTTCCAAGCAAGTCAGAGATTTAATAAGAAATTGCATAAATTTGGAGTGAAATAAAGGAAAATGTTGAGAAATACAAGAAAATCCAATTACATTAACGCGAATATCATAGAAGTACGAAGTTAGTGAAGACGCTGTGATAATCCGTTTGAAAAGGTTATAGAATTTCTGTACATGAAAACGACGAAAGAATTAAAGGTGGATTTATATAAGCTAAAAGTAAAACTCGGTAAACTCTAACCAAGTAATTTAATTCGCTGCTTGACAACACCCGCCAGAGGATTTAGGTAAATGTGGGAATTTAGATCAATTAGAATGCAACCACTTTCTATGGCATCATTAAAAAGGGATTTCGTTTGTGAGCTGCTTGACTATGGTAATCAATAACTGCTTTTGGTTATCAAGTAGTTATATATTTACTGGTGTTGTTGGTGTATTATATATTCACCTCTTCCATTTCTTCTTATTCTTCCATGCCAGAGCTATCTCACATTTTTTTCTCTCTCACTTCAAGGGTTAGAGGTAATTAACATTTAGTTTTCAGTGAAACATACGAGACAAAGAAAGGGAAGTTATGGAGACATCTATTCCCATTTAGATTTCCGGCAACCAATTTGAAAGTTGCATTAAAAGTAATGACACATCCATAGAGAAAATGTTAAATTTAAAATAATGGTTTCTAAATTAGACACAGGACCAGACATTTTGGGGGAGGGTACCGTCCAGGTGTGTGTGTGTGGGGTGGGTGAGGGGGGAATTTTATATTTGAACATAGGATTGAATTCAGTGTAATAGAATAGTGTAATCTGTGTTCAAATCCCACCAAAGCCAACCTTGCTTTTAATCCTTAGGGGGTAGATAAATAATTACTAGTCTAGTGCAGTGGACTGGCGGGATAGTTATGGCATCGGATGGGATGCCTTGCAATATTTGCTTCGGCTCTTTGTGTTCTGAGTTCGTATCCAGCTGTGGCCTACTACCCAAGTAGTAGACTTAATCCATCACTCGTTTTAACACCACCACCTGACCCTTGGGTGCCCTTGAGTGCCTTTAGCGGGGTCCACACTGCTGCAATCATTCGGGCCAGGTCTCCGGCCTGAGTGGGTATACCTTCTTCGTATCGTGTTACCCGTCTTGGAGACCCCGAAAATAGGGGATGGGGTACTGCTTTCCCTCCTGACTAAGGAGTAAACAAAACAAAAAATACAAATAAAAATAAAAATGCATGGGAGAAACTTTTATTAAATATACGGAAAAAATAATTATAGTTATTGTGAATACGTAATTATAAATATTAAAGTAAGAAATAAACATATAGACCATTAGATCACCCTAGTATTTAACTGGTACATTATTGACTCCAGAAAGATAAAAAAGTTGATCCCGTGGAATTTGAACTCTGAACATAAAAGGAAGTAACATAATAATCGTCTTTAGCATAGGCACAAGGCCAGAAATGTGGGGTGAGGGGGAATAGTCGATTATATCAACCCCAGTGCTTGACTGGTACTTTATTTATCGACCATTAAATGATGAAAGGCAATGTTGACGTCGGCGGGATTTGAACGCAGGATGTAAGCAGTCCGAGCAAATACCACAAATCATTTTACCCGACGCTCTAACGATTCTGCTAATCGCCCACCCTTGGAAATAACATAATTGTTTCTAACATAGGCACAAGGCCAACAACCCCAGTACTTGACTGGTACTTTATTTTATCGTCCCACGGAAGGTTGAAAGGCAACGTTGACCTCGGCAGGATTTGAAACTCAGAGCGCAGTGAGCCAGCTCGAATACTGCAAGGCATTCTTTCCGACGCGCTATCGACTCTGCCAATTTGCCGCCATAATAAATAATGATAATGATAATAATAATAATAATAATAATAATAATAATAATAATAATAATAATTATTATTATTATTATTATTTCTAATATTGGCACAAGGCCAGAAATTTTAGGAGAGGCGTAAGTCGATTAAATCGACCCCAGTACTTGACTGGTACTTTGTTAATCGACTCCAGATGGATGAAAGGCAAAGTCGGCCTTGACGGAGTTTGAACTCAGAGCGTAGCGAGCTGGAACAAATACTGCAAGGCATTCTGTCAGCCGCGCTAACAACTCTGCCAATTCGCCAATAATTGTTTCTAACATAGGCACAAGGCCAGGCATTTCTTTTGTGTGGGGGGAGGGGTAAGTTGATTAAATCAACCCAAGTACTTCATTTTGCACTTTTATTTTATCGACCTGGAGGAATAAAAAGCAAAGTTAACCTCGGCTGGATTTCAACTCGTAAAGTAAAAGGCGGTAACTAAATACCACAAGGCATTTTGTCCGACGCTCTACCGATTCTGCCAATCCAACGATTTGATTTATTTACCACAAGGGCAATGGATGAAGAGGACATTACTGAGATAGGTTACAAGAAGTGTGGAGTGTTACATAGAAATCGGATGGAAAATGTCACAGAAAGTTATACACAGTATACAAATGTGTGATAGAGTCTCCAGAGAGGAAAACCGCCCCCTACGGCCAATCAACGAACCCACAGATCTAGGATTACATTGACAACTAAGAGCAAGTGCCCCCTCTCTGTTGATCATCCCGATCTACAGGTGCATGCTGAGAGTCATGTTCGCCACTTTCATCTATCTTTTAACAAAATTTTCTGGACGAGAATCTCTTCCTCTCCGCCCCCATCTTCATTTCCAAAGGGAACTTGAAAAAGTCGATGAAGACTCGGCCGAAGAGGAAAACGTTTGTCTTCAGTCCTTTAAGTTGCGTCCACCACTCAACCTCTTTCGTCATAGACACCAAGACAGAGGAAAACTGTCTAACCTGCTCGGATAAAGGAAGGCGGCGGGGTGATCTTCACGATGGACTCGGCCGCCGACAACCGGATCCTTCCTGCACGTAACAATAGCTGTTAGACAAATCTCTTCGAGTCAGTAATGACTGGACACTGAACGAGTGTGTGCATACCGGTTTCGTCGCCCTGTGCGCATCTTGCAGAGGTCCGGATGACAGCACTTCTGAGTTTGTATAGTTTACCTCAAAGCGATAATGCTCACAGGTAGCACTGCCAGACCATGGATTTCGGGAAATTATTCATAGTCCCCCGGGTTGGAAGTCCTTTGGAAATGACCAGCCACCTCATTGTCGTCGACGCCCAGAGTTTCCCTGAGTACGTCGTCTCACTTCTCCACCACTAATCTTCTATAGACTGATAACGTGGAAGTTCCACCACCAATATTGCCCGACTGGTAGAAAGCTGTGAGCGCCTGACAACATTCCAGATGCGAGGTTCCCAATCTTGATCGTATCTTGACCAGGACTGAAGGTCCGTTAAGGGGACGAGCTGTGGAAAAACGTGCCTGACAAAGGGCAAACATCCCTTATCAGCGTCTATGAATCGTTGCAGATGCTGCAGCCTCAGTGCATATTTGTGCATCAATAGCTACAGTGCACGCAGCCCTTCGCCTGCAAGGTGTTAGCTACAGAGGGAACGCCTGGCCAGTGAAAAAGAAGTGGAAAAGAAGCGGAAAAGCAGACGCTCGAATTTCGTCAGAGAAAAACTAGGACAAGACATGATTGCCAGGTGATAATTTTTAATGGAAGTGATTTAGGTGTTCGCCACCTATAATCGATCTTTCAGTGATTGGCCACCCTGATCGTAACCTTGTCTCAGTTCCTATATGACAAGATGTCCGGATTGAACCAAACCACAAGCATGTTAACTAGTCCATCTGTCCAGCGGCCCAAGAGGCTGTACAATGGTATGGACTTACCTCTCCTGGTGCCGAACTGCCAGCCTACCGACTTGTTCGGTTTATTCTTTGCTCCTGTCACCGTCTCGTATTCATTTTGAATGGTGCCTAGCACCTCGACTTCCGCGTTGTCCGACACCATTACAGTGACATCGTCTGCATATGCCGATATCGCTCTCCCGCGAACCAGTTTGAACGGGGTAACTCTCAACTTCTCTAGTTTCCGCAGCATTGGCTTGAGAGTCAGCACATACAGAAGAGATGAGAGAGAGGATACCCTTGACGGACCGAGCGCGGGATTTGAGACATTTCCGAGAGGTGACCATTTAGTATGACCACCGAGCAGATGCCCCTATACATTGAAACGATTCAGCCTCTGAAAACGGGTCCGAAACCGACTGCTTTGAGGACAGCCGCCAAGAAGCAACGGTCGACCCTATCCAAAGCTTTCGGTTCATCCAAATTGATCAGAGCATCACCGAAGCTAGGTTTGTTAAAGCCGCACACATCTGTTTGGAACCGAGTAGCACACGCCCTTCCCCGCCCGTCAAAGACCGAATTTTGGCTTTGTTGCCACGTCACTCCTCCACCACCCGGGCCCATCGAACGGCCTTCGTTCTCTCCTGTTTTAGAGAAAACGTCTTAGCTCTGACAAAACAGCCTTCGTGTTTCGCGTTGAAGAAATGGTCGAGGTTCATTTTCGCTGCTACTACGTCGTTCGCGATGACTTTCCCAATCGCATCTTGTATTTTATCACTAGTTCTCCCTCTAATATATTTCTTTCTATCTCTAGTTCTTTGCTGAATACTATTAATTCTAGTCTAATCGCTCCCTTCAGGGGAAGATTATCAACAACCGGTGTCTGGTACACCGGTTGTTGATAATCTTCCCCGTTAAACACTGCTTAACAATTCGCTAAGCCGGTCGCTGTAGACTTTGCGCGCTGTTAATGACACAATCAGCTTTCAGTAACCGTGTCCCTAACTCTGCGATGTAACTAGGTGAACAGTGCAGACCACAAATTTGTAATCTGTGTAACCGACTGGCTAAAATTATGGACACCCCACACTATCTTTCTCCGCTGTCCTAACAAAAACTCTATCGCTGCCGCTCCAACTCTGGTCATCTCTACTGTCTCACACCACCAACGTCCACACTAAACACAGTTCTCAACCATCCCCCCACCCCCCACCCCGAACAGTAAATTGCACCATACCTCTTCTTCTTCTTCCGAATGAATTATGAAAACAAAAGATTACTTAACATTTCACACCGTCTGTCATAATCTGGTGACAGATATACAATTAGAGCTGCACATTAACATATGTACACGATATAACTGCCGATAGATGTCGTATATTATCAATCAGTTCAGAGAGGGGGAGAGGGAGAGAGGTGGGGGAGAGGGAGAGAGGTTGGGGAGAGGGAGAGAGAGAGAGGGAGACGGAGAGAGAGACATACATACAGAGAGACAGAGGGAGAGAGAGTGTGTGTGTGTGAGTATGTGTGTGTGTGTGTGTGTGTGGTGTGTGTGTGTGTGTGTGTGTGTGTATGCATCTACTACTTATGACACGCACAATTGAAGGAAGGAGGAGGAGATGACATAGGAACATGTCAAGTAATGAAAGAGTGGCAGGGTGAGAAGCAGATAGTGTGAGAGTGAGAGAGGCAGTGAGGGATGTCTGATCGACAATATCATCCTACTGTGATATATTATTTACATACAGTATTATATATTTCAATGTTAATTACATATTAACAAATAAATTGATATATTGATAACATATGACAGCATTGTTGGTTACAAAATATTATTTATTACTTTATTGTTCACAGTTGAAGAAAAAAACATACATATTAACAGAGGTAGAATGGACATATTTTCATTTTGGAATGGTTATTATATTTTTCCCAGTAAGAGATGAGCGGTTCAATTCTGAATTTATTTTGGTCATATATATAAATATATATATATATATATATATATATGTGCAAAATTTGACGGGGGAAAAATAACAACACAGGATAAAAATAATAATGTTATTAGTACAACGCTCATGAGAGAGAAACAGTTCTAATGCTTCGAGCAAGGCTCTTCAAGAGAGAAGGAGAGAGAGAGAGAAGAAGAAAGACGGAAAGTGGAGACGAAAAAATGCGAAGACAGGGTGTTACGCCATTTTATTTTTGGACTGGAGAGACCAGAAGCGGAAGGAGAAAGTATGGACAGAATTGAGAGGTAACAAGGAAGGGAAACAACTGGACGAAAATATAAAAAATAAAAATAAAACAAAAATATATAGTAGCTGAACCACGTGTCAATATTAATGAAATAGAGGTAGATATTTAATATGTAAGAAATTACATGGAAAAGTCACGTTGCAAAATACTAGTTTCATGCAGGTTCAATAATTTATGCGTGTGATGCATTATATAGTGCAGTTGTAGCAACGCACACCATTGAATCTACAATCTTCGGTTGCCGTGCGAAAATAATACAAAATTGAGGCATATCCGGTTACCAGGCAAGAGAGAGTATTCCGGCTGTCTTAAAGGGTGAGGGATTTATGGTATAATTAAAAAGATAAAAAAATAAAAATGAAATAAAATGAAATAAAGTAAAATAAAATGAAGTGAAACAAAGGGGGTGGGGGATGAATAATTAAATAAATAGATGAGTTGTCGTTATAGATGAGAGCGTGAGCACACAACACCAAGGGACGGAGATTGTCTACAAATATTTGAAAGAAAAATGAATGTGTTGACAAAGGAGATAAGTAATTAAATAAATATCTAAGAGAGAAATGAGTCTGGGGGTAAAAGGGGATAAGTAATAAAATAAATAAATAATTAAATAAATAAACAACCAGATAAACAAATAATTAAATATATAACCAAGCGGATAAATGTATATAAAGGAAAAAATGTATGAGGTAAAAAACTAAAACCCTCAAATAATCAGGGGTTTAGGTCGGAAGGTCATAATATCTTCTGGCAATGTTCTGGTTAAGCTGGTGGTGATCAGTATCTATGAATGTACTTGGTACAGTGTGGACAACTGCCGAAAGTTTAGCTTTTGGTATGTAGACAAGTGTCAGGGTCCAATAAACTCTTCAAAATAAGCCACCTCTCCACACTACAGAGTTCGCATCTCCTACTACGGTTAACGTAAGCCATGCATCTTTCCAAAATTCTCCAGTTGATGCAATGTTAGTAAACCTGTCTTTTAATTTCCATATATAACTGAAGAACTTCAAAGTGCTTCGTTTGTTCCAATTCCTGAAGGAAGAGACATGATTATTGAATCTCACTATAAAATTACCTTCCGTAAGGCCAACGTATCGTTTGAGGTTGGTGGTATTGTCCGGGCTGGTTGATCGGACTACTGCCTCATATATAATAGCTTCGGTCTTGCAGGCACCGTTCAGTTAACACAAGACATTGTTCCTACAGGAGCAGCCGACCTCACTAGGTGGGATGTACTTATGTGAAACTATATTTTTGAAGTGGAGGGGGTGAGCTAAAACTAATCATCAGGTTATGTCTGTTGAAAAGCTTCCTATATCTATGGCTAGTGGGGAAGTGTTTGTCTATTAGTGCTAGGAAGGCTTTGCCTATGTTATTTTTGACATCTAAAGAATAGTGGGGTGAACCAAATGGTATTCCGACGCCTTTCCTTTCTGGGAGCGTCCTGGGTTGGGGGCATAGCTAATCTTATTCTTGAAGCCACTTATTGCCAGGGTATTATTATAGTAGGGGGCTGCCCTATCAAATTTTTCCTTACTACTGGAGAGATTGGAAATCCTTCTGCTTATGTTCTGAACTAGGTTCCTGAAAACTATGGCAAGATCCTACGTTGATACAAGTGAGTCTATCATTGGGCTTTCTATAAGGCTTGTAAATATTATTACGTAAATCTAGGGAAACATCTAGGAAATTTGCTAAAGTTAGATTGGTATTGATAGAAGGACTTAAAAGCCTGGATGTTATCCTTTCTCAATCGGTCCTGGGAGGGGCCGTTAGCGTTGTTAGAGATGGCTAAGGCATCATCCCTGTATATGCCAAAGGCTACAGATAGGAATAGACACCCTAGTGCGTCTAGCAGATATAATCCAACCAGATCGCATATATCCGCTCCGTCGTATGACCCCATACTCGCATCAAAGGCGGCAATTGGGTCGGTTCCCTTGACCCACTCGGATCATTCACTGAACAGTAGAGTTCTTCAGGTGTGCATGATAACCTCTAAGGCACTATCATCTATGGTGCTAAACCTGTCTGTGAAGCTAACAGCCTTATCAAGTAGGCCTTTAGAGATCGACGCATAAAAGTCTACAATGTCAAACTGGGTAAATCTGGCATTGTTTTTATCGGTAATACTATTAAACCAACCTATAACCTCCTCACTATTAGACAACCGTGCTAGGTTGGTTGCTTTCCTGATGTTACTATTAATCCTTCTCAAGATATGTTTACTCAACTAAACCAATCTCGGGCCTGGCCGGGTTAATCAATCTACACTTAGGGTTAGAGGCGAAGTTGGGCTTATGATCCTTAATAGTGATAAAGGTCTTACGTTTACGAAGAGTTTCTATATTGTTATCTATCTTAAGTTTAGCGGCTATGCATTTAGCTTCTTTATTTACACTGTTATAGGTCTGTGGGCTGGCTCCCGTGTAGTTACTGGTGATGTATGTTGCTACAACTGCACCTTATAATGCATCACACGCATACATTCGTAGACGTGCATGACATTAGTAGTTTTGCAACGTGACTTTTCCGTGTAATTTCTTACACGGAAACACACACACATACATCTCTCTATCTCTCTCTCTCTCTAAATATATATATATATATACAGTATATACATATATATACATATATATATATAATAAATGGATCTCCGTCTGAATCAGACAATGAGTGTTCAGTTGTTCGATCAACTGATCTACCAACTCACTGAATTAGCGTGTAAGCGGCTGAGTATTCCACAGACACGTGTACCCCTAACGAAATCAGTCGGCA
>JAOPJM010293590.1:0-12043 GCA_027124095.1 Muusoctopus leioderma | reverse complement strand
TTGTTGTGTTTCCTCATAAACAGACGTCCGGCCGTTTGGTGATCAGTGTTGGTGACAGGAAGAGCATCCGACCGTAACAAATTCTGCCTCAATAACTCTCTGTCCAACCCATGCTAGCATGGAAAAACGGACATAAAAAGCGATGATGATGATGATATATACATATAAATATGTGTGTGTATGTATGTATGTGTGAGAGTGAGAGAGACCTTAATAGCTTTACGGGTCATAGTATATAATTATAATGTTGATCTACTATTGTCAATGTTTTTAAATTGATATTCTTAAAAGCCTTTTATATAATTTAAATTGACTCCAACTATACGACAATAGATTTATACACACAAACATCTAATGCCTGTAGATAGAAAGAAAGATAACCTGTGTGGGGAAAAAAAGTTCAATATTCATCTAGTGATGCCATTTTCAATTTTATACTGAAGTCTCTTAACATCCTGTAAACAAAATTTCTAAGTCCTGTAATGATTGAGCTGAAATTTTTAAAAACCTTTTTTTTGCATCTGATTTATTATGAAATTTAGAGATAAGAAACACAGGTATTTGAGGTGTTTTTACACAAAAAATATTTCACTTTCACCATATATATAGATATATATAGTTCAATAATTCATATCAATTTGATGATGGCAGTGTTGTGTGGAACCGGGTCTTACAGGATGTTAAGAGTTTACAGTAGTTTTTACAAGGTTCATTGCTAGTGATAAATCAGTGTTCTATCCGCTGCATTCATTCTTGGTGATACCCATCCTCTTTTTCTCAGATGTTATCCTTTGCTTTCTTATGCATTACTTTTAAGTGTTTTGGATTTTTTTTTCTTTCAATCTCAGCTCAACTAAAAGACTGTAGCCTAAAGGAAGAATACTAATAAAACAGAGATACAAAAATAAAATAAATAAGTCAACTGAATTAGGAATTAACTGCTAAGATTTTAAGTACCATCATTGAAGCCTGTTGCTCTAAATCAACTGAATGTTCATGTCTACTGGTTTTATATATAAATTCTGATTGATCAGTGAGGGATGATAAAAACACTATAAAACAATACTTTTTCTTAACATATTGAATTTTAAACTTGGTTGGGTTTTTTCTCCCCCGTAATTGTTAATCTTTCTAATGATAATGCATTAGAAAATATTTTTGCAATGTACTGTGTGCTTACAATTTATGGACTCTATTCTCAAATTATTTGATGTGAGTTACTAATAAATCTGTTTTTTTTGTTGTTTTTTTTTTGTTTTTTACTTCTCATTCTCTTCTTAACCCACCTCTTCATTGCTGTGATTTCCATCAATTTTTAGTCTTTTACTATTTCTCAGAGAAGAGGTATGGCTTGTTAAACCATTCTAATGCTAGTTATTAAGGAGGAGAATAGTTACTCTGAAATAAAACTGATTTACCAATTAAAAAAAATTAAAAAATCAATTTGGATGAAAACCTTTCTAAACTCTTTACTACTACAGACACATTAACCATTTCCTTACCATATTTCTAATGAAATACACTACCTATGATTTTCAATTGATTTTGAACATTTTCAAGAATTTGGATGATTTTAGTAAAATAACTTTCTTGCTATTAAGTTGGTGTTTAAAATATACCTTAATGAAAAGTTCTAACAAAATTATAATGGAAGGTTTATATTTAAATATAAACATTTAAAAACAAATGGTTTTTATCATAGAACTAGGGCAGTTTCAGGCGGCTTGTTATCATACATTGGCCAGCTGTGTTTCTGAATAAACAAAAACAAATAAAAAACATTAAACTAACAGTGATGAAGATGATGATGGCAAGAGTTAATGCAAACTTTCATAAACTTCTTTTCTTGTATATTTAATGTATAATATGAGAATATTTAAAATTGCTGATTGATAAAAAAGTGGGAGAGGCCCAATTTAATGGGATTTTTATAGGCAGCATGGAAAATGTCCCTTAAAAAGTTATCGGTAAATTGTTTAATTTGTTCATAGTTGAAAGTACAACATATTTTATTGTGAAATAGAGTGGACATTTATAATTATATTTAAGTAGAAGTTTTATGGTGTTTAGTTTATGGTTTTATAGTCTGAGTTTAAATTCCATAAGGGTTGACTTTGCCTTCATGAACCTCGGATTTTGATAAAATAGGTACCAGTAATATACTTAAATGAATTCTATCAACTATACTTGCTTCCTCTTATCAAAGAGTGTTTTGTTGTTTTTTTTGCCTTGGCAATTATTTCTTATTGAATTATTCATTTAAAAAAAATTATATCATTTAAATTGCATGTTGAAAAATAAGTGTTGTTCTTTGCTGCTCAAACTCTAGGTCTATCACCTACCTCCCTGAAAAGAATGTCAGTTTGGTTGCTGTGGTTCTCTGTATTAAAACACTCCAGCTTCAATAATCAGTAACAGCAATTTTTTTCTTTTTCACAATGTTTCTTTCTACTTCTGTTTTCTACTGCAGTGTATTGTTTCAATATAAAACGATCTTAATTATCTGAGGTTTGTTTTTACATAACATTTTAAATTGTTGTTGCTATTACAGATTTTTCTATATATGGAAGCATTCCATTTTGTCTTTTATTCTTAGCTTTTCTTCCATTGTTTTAATTTCTGAATCAGTTTTCTTGTTTATTCCTCTAAAATGTAATATGTTGATTAATTTTTTAGAAGTTATGATTGAAGATGATTATCTGTGTATCTGTTTGTGTTTTCAAATATAAAAATATATATTCTTTTAACCTTATAAATTACAATACATATGACTAGTCTTGGATACTGTATTACAATGTTTGTAGTAATTTGATATTGGAAAAAGATGTGAATACCCTAACATTTCAATTAAATGAACTTAAAATATCCCCAAAATTTGTTTCCTTATTGTCATATCCAGTTTAAAACAAAACAAAATAATATAAAGTAGTCATATTAGGGTGGGGTATTATAAATTCTGGATATTTTTCGAAGTGGCAATCAATTTCTCTCCGTCTATGAAAAATAAGATAAACAATTAATGAAGAAATATACAATGAAAAAATTTGTTTTTGATTACTTTTGTATTCGTCTTACAAATTAATATTCTTTGCAGCAACCCTATATATCATATGTAATTCAACTAATGGTTTCTTTATTATTTGCATTTATTTAATTTTTAACTAGTGTTATCAATTTTTTAGATAACTTTTGATAAAATCTCTAGAAGACAAATTACCAACACTTGTAAATTTCTAAGCCAGCTGGCAAAGAAATCATATCATAACATCAGAATGAAATGCTAGATCTGACTGAAATTTCAACATGTATTAGATTAGATTGTAATTTCCCCATTTTGCTTGTTTGTTTTATTTATATTAGAACCAAATTTCTTCTCTCCACCTTTCTTATCATCATGTTTATCATAAAAAAATGTCCCCCAACAAGTAGTTAGAAGACGGTCTAGCTGTGCGTAATTTTATGCCCCTAAAATTAGATATTTCTTTCTTTGATTCAACATAGGTTTTTTGGTTTTTTTTACCTTTGAGTTGTGTTAGTTCACTGTACAATGGATAGTTTCCAACTTGTTTGTAGATAACTGGAAGTTCTAGGCAAGAATTAATATAACGCATATGTACATAGTTATATATGTCTTAACACATATATACATGTTTACTTGCATATTCACTTTTTAGTTGGTTTTTTTTTTCAACTTATTTGTTTAGATAGATGGAATAGAAATTAAAAATGCATCAGACACCTGAGGGATGGTTAGTATTAACAGGAAGTATCTTCCTTCATGGATACTATTAATTTGCTGATAGGCTACTTATATTTGGCAAACTGTAGATAACTTCAAACTCTATTATTGCAGCTAGTATATTAATACCTACTACATATTTATCAAAAGTAAGAATATTCAGTACTGTTACAATTATTCGTAATGAATTTTAACCTTGTTCCCCATTTGTGCTACAGTATTCAAAACTATTAAGTTAGTGTATAAGTAGCTTAATAACATTCATAAAATAAGATAGCTTTGTTTGTTGTGGGGAGAGGTGGTTTCTGTCATTTCAGGCAAGGCCCTTCAAAGAAAGAAAAAAGTATAAATGAATTATATTGGTTAGATTGAGTCTTAATGACAATACTTGTTGATTCTTTCCATGATGTCTGTATTTAGTGTATAAGTTGTGAAACCTTCTAGTTAGATATGATTCTGGAACTATCCATCTTCCTTGCCCACTTATTCCTGAGAGGGTCGTGGGAGCAGAGTCCTCAGACATGCCTTCCAGAGGGTCCTATCAGAAGCAACCGTCTGCAAATGATCCGACTGGATCCCCAAGCGAGACCAACCGAGGTGATGGATGTTATCCAACCATCTTGCTCGTGGTCTACTTCTAGGTCTCCTGCCTTGCCCATAAAATCTGTCCTGTAATTCTTTCCTCAGACATTCTAACCACATGCCCGTAGTACTGGAGCAGTGATTTCTCAATGCGGAGAAGTAGCAGCTCTACCTGGAGCGACTCCCTGATCTCCAAGCTACGTACCCTATCGAGTAATGTTACTCCAGAAACCCTTCAGAGGAACCTCATTTCGGCACTTGTATTCGCGATCGTATTCTTTCGGTCACTACCCAAGATTCATGACCATAGGTAAGGGTAGACATCAAAAACCGAATTGAAGATAGCAAGTTTGGCTTTAACACTGATGACCGAGTGCTGAAGCTGGCGCATTATTGCACCAGCTTCAGCAATTCTTGCATCTAATTCAGCCTCCTGCCTTCCATCACTCATGAAGACGACCCCGAGATACATGAACTTCTCCACCTGCTTCAGTGTAGCTCCACTAACAAGCAAAGCGCACTGCGCAGGCTTTCTTGAGAGGACTAATGTCTCAGTCTTCGCAACAGTGATTTTCATTCCTGCCTTACAGCACTTGGCAGCGAACCTATTCAGTGCATGCTGGAGATCACCTTCCGACGAGTTAAGTAGTACCATGTTGTCTGCAAATATCAGCTGACTGATCCTACACCTGCCGATTTTGATACCACTTCCACCTCGGCTGTGCATGTCAATCCAGTTCATAAAGATTATGAACTGGAGAGATTCTGGAACTATTGGCATCATTTTATCAGAATCGTTGTCACACTTGGTGAGGACTTAGAAATTCATTAAAATTAGATTACCCACCATCTCTCCACCAACAACTTTGGCCACCTTTTTGAATTCAACATCTCTACCACCTGCAGTCACGCTTATAAAATCAAAAAACAGCACAGCACCCATGACTTTTGGAGACATTTTTTTACGGTCAGAATTGTTGATACATGGAATAAACTACCTGCATCAGTTGTTAACTGTCGGGACACTATGCTTCAAAAATTCCATGCTTCCCGTAATCCGCCAACACTACTCCTGACTTGCCGACACACTCTTTTCCTGTTTTCCTCTCTTATGGTTCTTTTACTGTTCACTATTCCGTCTTGCTGTATTTTATTCTGTGTTCTCTGCATGTGCCTTTGGCTATCGTTACTGTCTTTCTTTTTTTTTACTTGTCTTAATGCTACTTTCTGTCTCCTCTTCTACCCCTCTCTAATGAGTTGTAGTGCACCTGAGCACTGTATACAATAACCTCATTATTATTATTATACCTGTGACTGTTTGATGATTTCCTCTCTGATTCCTGTCTCTGCTTGATATCCTCTGTAATTCCTGCCTCTGCTTGATGATAACTTCTGAGATTCTTGTCTCTACTTGATATCCTCTGTGAATATTTCTGACCCAGTAAGAATTGCTAGTCTTAACCCAGATATTCATGAGAAACAATATATTTCTATAGTTACCCACCCGTAAACCCTGACATACACACACCATTCTTTATGTTCCACATGCTCATTAGTTACAGATCATTATAGTGTGATACAGAATTATATGCTCTTTCTATAAAAAATTTTAATTTGCTCGATGACTTTTTGTAAAAGTGCTAATTAGTATGTATGTATGTTCAGAAATTTGATTGGCAGCTCACACTTAAAGTTATACATGATAACATGAAAACATCCATTACAATTATGTCTAGAAATTTAAGTACACACTTAACAATATACTGCTACACTTCATTGTACATACACTTCATTGAATTAGGTCTGCTTGAGCAGAGCTACTAGTGTTACTCATCAGCAACTTCATTAAAATTGTCAAATACAAACTAGAGATAAGTATTTTGTAAACATAAATTAGAGGGGAAATTAAATGATTCTAGCACAAATTAATTATCAAGAAAGTAGAAATGAACGGCTGCTATAATTATATAACAGCAATGCACTATTACAAAATATATATTCATACCACACAATATATATATATATATACTGAATCATTCCCATACTGAATCAGTATGGTTGGTGACAGGAAGAGCATCCGGTCGTAAAATGCTGCCTCAAGAAATCTCCGTCCAACCCCTGCTAGCATGGAAAAAGCGATGAATGAATGAATGAATATATGGTGGGCATTTCCTGGTTTTAAATCTGAATTTATAAACATACATACATACATACATACATACATACATACATACATACATACATACATACCCGACATATATATATATCATCATCATCATTGTTTTACGTCCGTTTTCCATATATATATATATATATATATATAAATTAAATAAAACAAGATGGATATTAAATTAATTCGTGTTTATTTGGTTACACATATTTCGGTATTCTCCATTACGGCTTTTGCGAATGCGCTTATGTATACAGTTATCTGCATTTGCATTGTATGCAGGTAACTGTATACGTAAGCGCATTCGCGGAAGCCATAATGGAAAATACCGAAACATGTATAACCAAATAAACACGAATTAATTAAATATTCATCTTATTTCATTTAATTTATATATACTCTGCGAAGTAGTTGTTATATACACCTGGAGTTGCAGTACTGGGAGTAATGTACTTCAATGGACACAACACAGTTACATCAGAATACAAACCCATATACCGTTAGCCAGTAGATCGCATTGAGTGCTTAATCTTGGATAACGCTAGGATTATTCATAATCCAATTTACATATATATATATATACATATATATATATATATATATATAATAATGATAATAATGAGTTTATTGTATTTAGTGCTCAGGTACACTACAAATCATCAGAAAAAGGTAGGAGAGCAGACAGAAAGCAGTGGTAAGGCAAGTGAAGAAAGACGGTAATGATAGCCAAAGGTACATGCAGAGGATACAGGATAAAGAAAGTAAGACAGAAAAGGGAATAGTAAAAGAGCCATAAAGAGAAAAAGAGTGCAGAGGCAAGTCAGGAGTAGTGCTGGCAGATTATGGAAAACATCAAACTTTTGAAGGATACAGTGTCCTGACAGTTAACAACCAACTTAAGTACTATATTCCATGCTTCAACTATTCTGAGTGTAGAAAATGGTTTCTGAAAGTCATGGGCGCTGCACTGTTTTTTTTATTTTATAAGCATGACCGTGGGTGGTAGAGACGTTGAATTCGAAAAGGTGGCTAAAGTTGTTGGTGGAGAAATGGTGGATAATCTTGTAGGCCTCAACCAAGTCAGCTGTTAGATGTCGAAGCTTTACCATATTGATGTCCAGAAAGGGCAAGACATTCAAAATATGGTAAGTGGCTAACAGATGCCGTTTGTCTGGTTGCACATCTCTGGACAGCTAGTAGATTGATATTCTGGGGGTTCCAGACTGGAGATGCAAACTGTAAGTGTGGACATACCATAGTCATATACAGCTTTCAGTAGATAGCAGGTTAACGGCTGACAAAGGTTTATATATATATATATATATAATAATAATAATAATGATTTCTTTTATTGGCCACAGGGGCCTGAAAACATTAAGGAAGATACAAAAGGCAAGGGCAGTGGGGGTTTACAAGAAATCGAATAAAAATACAATATAACATTTAACAATTAACAATTAACAATCAAAATATAAAACAACAGAATTCTCCAATAGGGGGGAGAGCACCACCCAGGGGCAACCAAGGAACCCCACAGATCCTGGATCAGCCGACACACCAAGAGACCTTACAGGTGTATGCTTAGAGTAGGCCATCTTCGCCACTCTCACCCACCTTTCAACAAATTCACTGGGGGTCAGCACCTCCCTCTCCACCCTCAGCTTCCTCTTCAAGTGAAACTTGAAGAAGTCGATGAGGGCTTGGCCGAAGGGGTAAGTGTCTGTCTTCAGCCCTTTCAGTCTCGTCCACCATACAACCTCGGCTTTTCTTCAGCTCGGCTTTTCTTCAGCTTTTCTTCAGCTCCGTGTACGTATTTGTGGGGAGCCTGATCATCTTTAGACCCTCGGGTTACTTAAATGGGTGTAAAAGGAGACTCTTCACCTCCTTCACTATGTCTCCTCTCTGTGCTATGTAGGTTAACAGTTTTGTGTTTTGTTCCCTAACTAGCACGTAGTTGAGTGTGGATGTTCCCAGAAAGTCCTCTAGACGCCTGAAGAAATCCGGCCGCTCTGCCCCTGTCGGGGCAGAGACGGACACTAGTCTGAAGGCACCACCTTCGCCATCGCTCACGTCGAGGACCACCGACTTACCATCCGGGTCCAGGAAAATCGTCCGTACCTCGAGACAAGCCTTTCCGCCACCACCCAATCTGGGCCGGCTAAGAGATGCATACACCTCGTAGCAGTCGAAGATGGGTGCCAGTGTGTGCGTGTCAGAAATCCTGGTCTCACTGACTGCTACCACATCTATATCTAGTGACCTGAGGTCGTTCAACAGGTGACCTCGTTTCCAAGGTGACCCCAGGCCACGTACATTCACACTTCCTACCCTTAGTATGGCCTCTCTGTGCTATGTAGGTTAACAGTTTTGTATTTTGTTCCCTAACTAGCACGTAGTTGAGTGTGGATGTTCCTTGGTGTTGTTGTGCGTGGAGTTGTGTGTTGGGTTGGTTTTGTTGGGGTTATGTGTTTGTCTGCAGGAGTTGCTCTTCTGTGTTTGTGCGTTTTCTTTTCGTTGTTGTTGGTGTTGGTGTTGGTGGTGTATTTGTTGTTGTTGTGGGTTTTGTTGTCTCTGGGGAATTGGGTGCGGTGTCTTGTGTATGTGTTTTTTTCTTTTTTCTTTTTGTGTTTTCGAAGAATCTTCGGTCTCCGAGGTTCCCCCTCATCGCCGCAAAATGAAGTTGCCGAGTCGGATGATTCCGATTCGGACGGGGGTAGGGGTATGTTTTCGTGTGTGTGTGTGTCTATGTTTGTGCATGTAGGAGGGGAGGAAGGGGGGGAAGAGAGACTAAAACAAGACTATATTGAATAACGTAGTTTTAGATACACCATGCCTGAATAAAAGACATGATGGTCATGGCTGGAACACTTTTGATCATAGGTCTGCTTAATCCTTAATCAGAGCTGAACTGGGGATGAACAATAAACAACAACAACAACAACAACACCATCTATCTGACAAGTCAGCAATCAAATCTCCCTCAAATCACACCATTCCGTCTTAAACAGGAGGAAATATACATTGGATAATGTAGGCTAGAGTACACTATAGCTAGAAAAAAAAAATAAGACGGAATACTCACGGCTGGAATGCCTTTGAACATAAGTCTGCTCAATGAGGGCTGACTTGGGCTTAACAACAGCAATAGCGAGCTAATTGAAATAAAATGTTGGTCTGTCCGTATATTAGCTGTATGTCTTATGGTTTGGTTACGGCTGGAACGCGTTTGATCATAGGTCAACTCGATCAGGACTGACTTGGGGCTAAACAACAACAACAACAACAACAACAACTATGATGTAAATGAAAGAAAAGAAACGGCGATTGTTGTTCTTATTGTTTAGACCCAGGTCAACCCTGATCGAGCTGACCTATGATCTAAAGCATTCCAGCAGGGAATCCAGGATCACACCCATGTATA
The DNA here is from genome assembly GCA_027124095.1 of Muusoctopus leioderma. NCBI lineage: Eukaryota > Metazoa > Mollusca > Cephalopoda > Octopoda > Octopodidae > Muusoctopus > Muusoctopus leioderma. The sequence continues at coordinate 2,131 of JAOPJM010293590.1, read as the reverse complement.
GGAAATCCAGGACCACATTATACAATGTGTCCTTTTCTAAGATTTGAAGGAGATTTGGCTGCTATGTTTAGTAAATGCAGCGACCATGTAGACGTTCCGTCCTTAGTTCGAGAAAAAGTGGTGGTGTGGTCCTGCAGAAACAGTAGTGCACCGGACAAAATGTGTCACCAGATTTTGTTTTCATACGTCCACGTTGTTAACTCAAAATCTCGCCTCTATCATATTGTACATTTCAGTTTCGTGGATTTGATAACATGCGTACAACTCATGTATTGAGGTCGTTTCAGTCAACTACTAACTTCTATTGTAGTCTCGTGCTAATGCTGGGGACAAGTTTCGCAATCAAGCTGTATTTGATCTCACTGCGTGGGACCTTGGGCAAGTGTCTCTTAACATAGAGTCGATTCGACGCAAGCTTTATGAGTATAATTTGGTAGAGGGAAACTGTGAAAAAGACCATCGGATGGGCTCTACCCATTCTTTTGTGGTAGACTTATTCCGTCGCCCTGTTTAACACCACTACGTGGCCTTTGACTGTCTTTAGAGGTGTTTATGTTTTTGTGAGTATTCGGAGTAGACTTCCAGTCCAAGGACAGATAATTCGACATCATGATACTTCCTATCCCAGTAAATCTATGAGTCATGGTTTATTCTTCTATTTCCATCAGTCTCAGAGACACTACAAAAGAACCTGGATGCTGCGCCAATGTTCCCTCTAATATTTAGTAGATGGTATGCGCAATAATCTTATGTTGTGTACAATTTATTTTTCCGGTGACAAAAGTATGTACACACTTTAGGCACATACAAGGCACGTTAATTTCTTTTGTGCGCTGGTTGCAAAATGTGTACACGCGTGCACGTGCACAGTTTAGAGAAAACATGATGCTGCTCTTTCTCCTCTGGCTAAACCATAACAATGTAGATTTTTTATCGGTTAGTTAGGAGGTAGGGCAGTACCCATCACCCCTTTTTCAGGGCTTCCGAGACTGGTAGGAGGGAGGGAAGATGGTATCCCCAGACCGGATACGTGGCTCGAATGCATGCAACAGAGTGGGCTCCACTAAAGTCACCAAAGATGCCAGGTATTAGTGTTAATACAGGCGACGAATTTGGTCTACCACCTAAGTAGGCCGCGGCGGAGTTTGAACTCAGAACGCAAAGAGCACGAACAAATACTCCGACGCTGTAACGATTCTGCCAGTTTACCACCCTAGACTGGTACTTTATTTATCTAGCCCGAACGGATGAAAGGTAAAGCTGAATTCGGCGGGATTTGAACGCTGGGCACAGTAAAATGGAACAAATAATGCAACGCATTCTATCCGACGCTCTAACGACTCTACCAAATCGCCACCTATATCAATATTGGTTCCTTAAACAGTCCCCACATTGAGAAGGGAGGGAAGAGATTGGACGATATTTATTCCTTTTTCAATGTAATGTGGTTTACGTCCATCGTTCACTTATCGCTATTATAAAATGTTAACCCAACAACTTAACGGGCAAACGTGTGATCCTCAACGTGGTCGCTCAACCAGCTAAAAATAGTAACCATATTTCTCACAAATTATAACCTACCCTTTTTTTAATGGGATGATTCCTTGGACAATGTAGTTCTAGATACACTATGTCTAAAAGAAGAAAAAAAACAAAACAAACATTTGCTGGAACGCCTTTGATAAAAGGTCTGCTCGATCAGGACTGGCATGAGGTTAAACAACAACAACAACAACAACAAAAACAACCAACAACTTAATAATTGTTTAATTTTGTCAAGACACAGGACTAATTCTTATGGCGGAAGAATATGTATTCAGTTAAATCGAACAAGTACAGTATGATGAAAGTTTTTAGTATTTTAATTCAGAACGTACATGGACAGACATAAATAATGTAAGTCATTTAGTCCGGTGTTTAGCCTTGGCATTTTTGTGACCTTACTACTTTATTCAGAACAACAACTGCAAAATACAATAGCAACAATGATAATAAAAATAAGGGACTCTTCATTTTCACAAAAATATCCACAAAAATTACTCTACAAACATCACAGAAATCCGTGTTACATTAACGTTTATATATATATATATATATATATATAGTATAGTTGAATCTGGTAGATTCTCAG
>JAOPJM010293489.1:0-12044 GCA_027124095.1 Muusoctopus leioderma | reverse complement strand
TATATGTGAAATCTTTCCATTGTCATTTTCCCTCGACCATTGACGTCGAGAAGTGTGAAATATTTTGCATCGGAATAAAGGTTTTGTAAATACTAACTTCAAAATCTCCTCTTTATTTGATACAATGGTAATTCCAACGTTTCTTCATTATTGCACGTCATATTGGTGACGTCCGACGTTAACTTTTGAACACAACATCCCTAATACATGCTAAAGTTTGTGACCATGACAATGAAAGAAGGTGCTATATTTCGTGTTTTTCGACAGAAGATAAAGAACACGCCAAACTGGCTTCTCTGGGGACCACTAATATACCGAAAAGTCACAGCCGAGAAGGACCGAAAACCATTCTTCGTCATGTAGAACGTTCTTCATCGACGGAATCTATGCCCCACATAGGCGTGCCTTTATGATGGCAGGTGAAAAACTACAGGACACTGCACGCTTCACGCCTTTTAAATGAAGAAGCAATCTTCTCCTACGGCCGAAGTCCGCATTTTCCACAGCAATAATGACTGCTTCATGTTAAATGGACTATCTCGGATATTTTTCCCTTTCACTTTTTTGTCCGTTTTCTGCTTTAGATGTGACGATTTTTCTTTCTTTTTTTTACAATTGTAATTATTCATTGCAACCTTTTTGTTTTCGTTGTTTTCAACATATATGTATTTTTTCTACTTTGACACCCGTAAGTAGCTTGCTGTAGATCTATTAGAAAAATCTTCCAGTGAGACAGTATATGTGCTTCTATTTATCTTGCCACGAAACCCATTGTCATTTCTTTTACAAAAGTTCAGTTGTACATAATAGGGTTTTCAGCAGCAAGAAATACCATCATTTTAAACCGTTAATGTCTTCGTAAACGATCTATACATGATATATCTACAATGTTGAAAAACAGTAAGATTTAATAATAGCTTTTCCAGCTGATATAGGGATGGAATTCGACCATTAAAAATATTTGTATTTAGTAGCTGAGCATGAGAAAATTGCATTCCAAACCGAAAAATCAACATCAATGGTTTTCTGCATCTCCTGTTTCAAGCAAAGAGTGCTATAAATACCTTGGCATTGACGAACGTGTATCATACAAAAGTTCTGTGCCAAAGAATATTACATCAGGTTTAATAAATATGGTAGTCAGAGCTCTCCTTTTTAAAAACAATATCCAAAAATGTATTATCGTACCACTACTGATACTAACATTTGAGATTATAGAGGAAATCCGTTAACTGGTATTAAAACCTTTAAGTTCCTAACATCAGCTGAGAGCTTCAACAGAAATAACAGACTCTATCTCTGAAGGAAAGACGGGGAGGAAACTTAACATGCTTTCAGATAGCTTATGTGTGGGGTACGGTATCACTCAGACATAAGAACAATATGACTGAGGGAAAATACGTCAGGAGAGCGCTCTGCATATTAAATAAAATACGGTAAGATCTTACATATGTAATATAGTGAGATGAAAAACTTCGATCAGTTGAGATTATCCAAGCAATTTGTACAAAAATCTACTTCTAAAGTTGTTTATATTTATATTCTTTATTTTATTTTATTTTACTTCTTTCAAAATATATTCCTTTCTCAAAAAAAATTTTCTATATTTTTTCATCGATATATATAGTTTTTCCTAAAACATCTTTTATTATTCTTTCCAACTACATTACTCAAACACATTTAAATATGATTAGTCAACAGTACTTCGAGATTGCATTGGTTGCCGAAAAAATCTTTAGAGAATGCGTCACATATTCATCCATTCATTGCCATTCATATTCACGTATGAAAACACGTGATGTTTTCATGTATTTATTACCATGCGTAAAAAAACCCCACATGTGAGCAGGGGAATTAGCTTTTATTGATGAAGTGTGTTCTTACGTAATGGATTATTGCAGACACTTCCATCACTATTTATTGAGAAATTTTCAAATACCAATTGGCTAACAGGGAAAACGGTGATATATTAAAACAATAACAACAACAACAACATTCATTTATTTATTAATACAAAAACTTCATCATCAAAAGCCTCTTCACTTGCCCACGTGTGCTCTTTTAGCCATGGCTAGTAAGAGATGAAAATAGCAAGTGTTTTCGCACGTGAATATATAAAAAAATATCACGTGTTCTGTGCATGGTATGACTAGATAACTATGTCACCAACTTTCTAATATTTTTCGGCAACCAATCAAATCTCGATGTATTTTTCACTAATAGTATTTCAATGCATTTGCGAATATTTCCCTCATTTATTGTCACTCTGGCTCCTTAATTCAATCGTTTCAACAATCGGAAACGTGAAACTCGGAGTTACGATTCAAAATACATACACTTTGCTTCATATATTGAGTGCTTTTGCCCATTTGTAAACACAATCATTGACCGTACATGGTTTGGTGAACGTTTGTAGTTACAAACAGGGAAAGGTACTCAATACGTAATAGCCCTATTCACAAAGAAGTTGTGCACTTTGAAATGTTATCATTAACAGTTATTTACTACGAGTGGAATTGTAGGTACAGTTTTCACTTTTTGTTTTTTCAGTCTGTTTCGATCCGTCGGCTTATAGAAAAACGGCACTTCGTTTCGTCTCTTCCTACGAAATTTACGAGATACTATAAATAGTGGACGCGTGCTTAACATTTCTTCTCTTCTCCACTGATGAGTACGGAGAGCGGAGGAAACATTATTTAATGCCTGGAATAATTTCAATTAGATATTTATTTTAATATCTAATAGTGTAGATTGTGTTGTTTACTAGTATATTAAAATGTATAACTGCGCACGCGCACATACACACCACACGCTTGCTTGTGGTTATCTATCAAATTCGATGATGACCATGTTCTCCTTCAGCTGCGGATCCTTTGATGACTGTACTTCTTAAAGAGTAGTAGCAACAGAGGAGGCATCCACGTGGATAACCGTAGAATCGTGACGGCTATCACCTTTCCTACACTCACCATGCGCACTCACGAGCGAAGAAACTGCGGAAGTGGTAGTATTTCATCGTCACAAACGCGCATGATACCCGACCACCACAACGTCAATGAGCACCCCTGAAATCCAAGATACATTATCCACATTGCAGGAGAAGATACCTGTGTGATGAAGCTTTATAGTGGCGTTAGAGGCTTGTATTTTTCAGTATCACTATCTTTACTGTGAAGGAGATAGATTCAGTGGCAAGGGTAACCCAAGACGACTGGGACCTCCTTCCTGTTGTAGGAGGCTGCCAGAAAAAATCCAGTCTGTCGGGAACCACCTTAATTCTGACTGTCACAGCTTGTTATTTTCTTAGAGTGAACTCACCTAGCCATTGCCTTCATGTACTCACCCACAAAGCAGAAGAGCAGTGCAGATAGGTCGCTCCCACTACGCGACCACTAAACAGTTCTGATAAGAAGTGGTCTTACAACGTGTTTGTTCACCATCTCGAGTATTTCTATATCCCTGCGCACTATTACTAGATAGTCGTTAACCCTACGCTGGGTTCATCTGTTCTTTTGATAGGTATTATTTTTGTCCTGCTAGGATTCTAGAAACCCTCCTCAGTAGCCTAGATTGTGGGGTGCCAGTTTAGTCACCGATTACCCGACTATGTAACAGGTTGTACTGGATTACATGTTACCAGTAGCACTCAAAGCAACCTAACTCAACACACACATACACACACAAATATATATTAATTTGTTAGATAATGTGCAAAAAAGATCCACGAAGATCTTATACCATACCTAAACATACACCTAGAAAGCTCTAACTAAAACAACCTTCCCGCATAGAAGACAGTGTCTCTCCAAAGCGGTGGTATATACAACAACTAAGCACCCCCTGACTGTACTAGGAGTAACTATACAGAACTCATTGCAAACACCTTTAAGATCTGGTACTACCAGCATCTATACTATTTCACGTCGAGGAACAATGAAAACGCCATCTCTTTGTCCAAATTCGTTGAGAAATTCAGAGATCACAAAACTACCTCGTATAACAATGGATTACAACACTGCATGCTATGCTTGACTGAGACATTCCAGATCCTAAAACAGCCAGCGATTTCCCAGAACAGGAGATCAGAAATATCCATTTACCCGTCATCCAAGACAATTCCATTTGAACAACTATGACCCACCCAACCCGCCATAGCTAGTCGATACGCTATAAGCGCTGCAGTGTAGCTATCCCTGACAATTGCACGTCAAATCTGAGCACTTTCTCTTACATTGTAATAGCTAATACCAGCAGTAGCCATATTATTTTCCAACTCCCCAACACTAACAGTCAGCTGACCGAACTCAACCAATGAGAATCGATCTAACCAGTGTCTCTTGAATACTTGTATTGCTCTTGCCAACAGTGTAGTTCACCTAGAATTGGCTAATCGTGTACAAGTGCACGAAACTCTGAGTAGCAAGAGAGTGAATCATTAACCGATTCCTAGTATATATAAGCTCTACATCTTGTATTGAGTACTTTTTCTTTCATTTCTAAAATAAACACACACATATATATATATATATATATACATACACATACACACATACATATTTACCCCAACACATATATATATTTTTTTCTTCTTTCTCCCCTTTTCTCTCTGTATAATATATATATATATATATATATAGTAAATATTAGACAGAATAGGTCCAGGTTCGAACCCAGGCGAACAAAAGACCATATATCGGGGGCCGTTTAACGCTCTACACAAGGCACATAAGTAACATTGCGGTGCGGCGAACAATATCCAATATAAACGACAACTTTTTATATATATATATAATAGATTTTTTCTTTATTTTTATACTTTTTCTTTATTTCTCTATTGAAAAAAAAAATGTAGTTTTTTTCCTTTCTGAATTCATCAATCCCATGACTTTTTCGTCTTTGTTATTAATATTTATTCAGTTCTAAGGCTATACGTGGCTAATTGGAGATATTGCACCACATTCACTAAAACTATTTAGTTTCGGAAATGTATATGGTTGTTTTAAGTATGTGACGGAGATGGTTTGTTTGCATGTATTACAGTAAGCTTCAAGCAAGTATTTAATTCATTATTTCCCTTTCAGCTGAGTAATCATTGCTATCTTTCTTCTACTCACTGTCTTATATAATTGAACACTCAAATTCAATAACCAATTTCATAGACAGGATTTAGAAATAGGCTTTATAGTCTGTGAAGTATTACATTTTTTCTCTCTTTATGTTTTCTCGTCTCTATTTTTATATTCTTCTCATCCCGTTCTAAATGCTTTGCTTCTCTGCAAAGTTTTCTTTGTGATACATACACACACATATGCATACATACATACATACATATATGCATACATACACACACATATACACAAACACACACACACACACACACACGCACACGCATATATTACATATAAATAGGGACACGACAGCTGCTCGGAAGAAAATTGCTCACATTATAAACATTTAATAAAATGATTAAAATTTTAATTATAAAGGTTCCGTACACACGTAGTTGTCCGTGTCCTATGATGTTCACGTTACAGCCACTGCTACGCAATTAAAAAAGACGCACTTTGACTGCTCCAAAGCCTTAGCGGAAAAGAAATGAATTATGTTTGAACACAATCTCTATACGTATATTGAACTTTAATTTCATTTCTAAAACCATACGTTGTTCTATCGCCTAACTGTTTGAAAATAACTAATGAAATCGTCTAACACTTAAACCGTTTAATATTTTATCCCTTAAGTGGAAATTATCAAAACATCAAAAGGTTGTTATAAACTTTGTTTAGATGGTTATAAAATAGAATAGCTGGCTTTGCAAGATAAGTTGGCAATGTGCACAGCAAAGAACAATAGGATGTGAGGGAGGATTGACAACAGATAATAATATGAAAATATTACTTCATTTAGGGCGCATAATCATGCAGCTGATCTAACTAATGTTGGTTTAGTTAAATTTCGAATTACCATGAAGGAGTAAGCAAAAAGGATATATGAAACCCCTAGTCAAATTTGAAGTGAAGGGTTGATGTCAGCACATGAATATATTCAAAATAATACTGGTAATCTTTTAACAATTAAACGTGACTTACAAAACCAGCATTGTAAAAGTTTCCCTAATGAAGCGACATCATTTTATTGATGGGTAATTCCAAAGGAGTGGCAATTAACTGGTTGTAATACACCAAAATCCTTTTTTTTTTACTTGATTTTTGTTCAGATGATAATACTGGTATAATTATTTATGCAATGAAAGAGCAGCTTCAAGTTCTTGGACGAGCTGAAAACTGGTATATGGATGGAACATTTTCTATGTGTCCAAGTATGTTTAAGCAGATATATGTAATACGAGCGCCACTGCGAGAAATCAGTGTTTCATGTGCCTAAGCATACCTGACTGGGAAAAGTTTACAAATTTATGAAGACATATACAAATTTCTAATCAATAGAATGGAAAAACTAGTTATATTTCGTGACCCAAGATTTGTAATTATCCGACTTCGAACTTTTTGCAATGCAAGCAGCAATCAGCTATCATTGGACCACATGCTATTACACAAGATTGCTTTTATCGTCTTCCTCAAAGCATCCGGAGAAAAATAAAATAAAAATTGGGAAAGACAGAACTTTATAAATATAATGAAACAGTGAAACATTTATGTGGAATGTTAGATGGTCAAGCATATCTTCTTGAAAATAGAGTAAAAGAAAGTTTAACAGGAATAAATGCTGTTTACGAAATATCTCATCTTCTTATTCGTTAAGAAGATAAAGTTCATCGCAACGGACCAAAACAGAAGAACAGATTCAACAATACAACACAGGATAAGAAAATAACAGGGGTTTATAGCCACAAGTTACATTGAAAAATGTTTACATACGACATTGTTCATATTGACAAGAATAGACAGAGTTCATATTCACGAAAAGTGTTCGTAAGAGAATTAACACGAATGAACCGGAAGAAAATTCTGGACAAATACTTCAAGTAACAAATGATAAGTTCATAGAATGATATCTGTGCCTGTCATAACGTGTGTGTGTGTGTGTGTGTGTGTGTGTGTCTGTGCGCGCGTCAGCAGTTATGTGTCGGTGTGAGAGTGTTCTTTTCATAGTTTGTGGTGAAAGAGCGTCAGAGATGATGAGAGAGTATGTGAGTGAGAAAACGACTTTACCAGTCAGGTAAAGTCGAGCGATACCGTGACAAACTCTGATTAAACGTATGCATACGTGGCTTTTATAATATACACTAGGCTCAAACTAGAGTGCCTGTAAAAACGATTTATGCCAAAAGGAAGCGGTTCGATTGGCTGAAAATAGTCAAGAGAAATATAATCATGTGATGTTTCCTATGATCTGTCTGCTACATTAGCATGACGAGGTCACGTAACCAGTGAGATTATTTATCTCTGGTGACCCAAAATGCCGACAAATCCGTTTGAAGTTTGTGTATAGATTTTGTCAAAATAGTCATGAAATGGGTAGTGAAATGGCCGTCACTGATTAAGTGAAATCAGAGTCAGAGGTGTGGCATGAAAGATGTTTACTCAAATTCCGAAGATTGATATAATTACGCTGCGATAAAAGATACTGTATGAATTATTTTAAAACATGTGTTCCTGAAGGAATGGAAGATTTAGTTAAATATGTTGATGAAACCTATGTTAGGGGGACTAATAGAAATTATACTGAAAATTCCGACTCAGCCTTCATCAGTTGGATGTTTTACTCTGGAAGGTACACTTAGCTATCTTAGAACATACAAACAATAGTTGTGAAGCATGGAATACGTCCTTTGCATCATTAGTTGGATATTCTCATCAAGCATTTTTGGCCACTGTTAAAAAATAGACGCAAGGATTGTGCTATAGTTTCCACACAAATAGCTCAATTTTTCGAAAACCTCAATTGAAAAGACTCCATTGACGTGCTAACAAAAAAATGTCAACAAATCTAAAAAGGTCTATGTCAATGATCGCAAAAGTTTGGAAGTGTTTCTTTATACTATACCTTATTATATTCACTTTGAATAAATATTGAGTAAAATTTTATTTTCCTACTTTTGATAAATATGCAAAGTATTTTCATTAGTATAATGAATATTATCTACAAAACCATATTTACATATTTAAGCATTTGTCGTCTGAGCAATTGTCATGTGAACAATTGTCGCCTGAGAAATTGTCATGGAACCCATATAAACACAAATATTAATCTACGTACAAAAATAGGTGGCAACGAGGGAGATTGTGGTGGAATAACACAGTGCATAGGATAAAAATAGTTAAGCGATATGTCTGCAAATAGGCAGGATGCCAGACATCAAGCTTATCAATTCAAGAAAGAAACTGAGTGAAAACTTTGTTAAATTCTACACTGTCAGTATAGAATATTAGTACGAACTAACATTGATTTCTGATATAGGCTCAAGGCCGCACATTTTAGTGGAAGGGTATAGTCGATTACATCGACCTCAGTAATTGACTGGTACTTTATTTTATCGACCCTGGAAGAATTTAAGGCAAAATCGAGCCCCATGGGATTCAAACTCAGAACAGAAAGGTTAAAGGACGTAACTAAATACCGCAAAGCCTTTTTGTCGAAGCTCTATGGATTCTGTCAATCCATCACTCTTAGTACGAACTAATAGTAATACTACTATTAATGAAACTGTTACTGAGGAACGTGTGAAGGAACGATACTGGATTACTTACCTTCAGTGACAGTAAAAGGAAAGTGCTATTACGAGGGGTTATTGAATCAGAACTACTGAGAACCAAGAGAACCTGACACAAAGGACAATTATAGAGATTAACTCAGGTCCATCAAGGATAGCTGCTGAGATATTGAAAGTATCAGGGTACTTAGATGTTACATTAGTTATTAGCTTAATTAATTTGGTTGTTGTTGTTGTTGTTGTTGTTGTTGTTGCCTAGCCTCAGGTCAGGCCTGATTGAGCAGACCTTTGATCTACGGTGTTCCATCCATGACCATCCCATCTTTTTGTATATCTATCGCAACATTACCCAATGGTAACTACCTCGTTTAAGACAATGGGGTGAGATTTTAGGGATATTTGTCGAGTAGCGAAGGATTTTGATCGGATTTCATGTTCTGTAGTCTAGTTGATAGAAGAAAAAAAAACTGAATGTGCATGAATGCCTTGTGAGAACCGTTCCAGCTATGGAATCATACTGTAAGCATGATTAGATTATCAGCAAGTTTAGCGTGGAATTAGTACCTAGTATTCACGAGCGTCCTTTCTGCATTTCTCTTTTATTGTTTGTAGTTCTTGAGCCATTAACACAGAAGTTCTGGACTGGTTGACCGTGGGAACTTTTATATGCTAATAATTTTGTTCTCATTGCATAATCTGTGAAATAGTTGCTGAAAAAATGTTCAAAACTTGGAAGAATGGTCTAGAGATAGAAGATCAAAGTGTTAATAAGGAAAAATCAAAGTGCTAGTCATACTCTTTTACTCTTTTATTAGTTTCAGCTCATGGGGTGTGGTCATGCTGGGACACCGTAGAAAATCAATACTGTGTACTCATTGCAAACATTGGGTCCACAATTTATGGAGTAGGATCTTTGGTAGGTTGACAGAGAACCTGAACTTCAAATGAGCTAGTTTTACAGGACTAGTTAGCTGTAGAGGCATACATGAGAGGTCCAGATGATTCATTAGAAGCAGTTGATAGTTGATATTTTCTGTTATCTTGAAATGATTGCAGCTAAAAAATTCTTGTTAGAAAAAATGGAAGTGGAGAGAAGAAGTTTGCTGAGTTGATATTGTTTAGCTTCAAGTTAGCTCTGGTCAAGCAGATCTATGATCAAAGTTCCAGTTGTGGCTATTCTGCCTTTTTTCTAAACTGTATGTGCTTCCTTTTTTAAGATGGTAAGGTGTTATTTGACAGAGATTTAGCTGCTATTTCTAGTAAGTCGAGTGACCAGGTAGAGGCTTCTGCGTTAGCACATTTGGGGAGTTATTGTTGTTGTTTAACCCCAGTCCAGCACTTATCAAGCAGACCTATGGTCAAAGACGCTCCAGCCTAGAGCACCATGTCTTTTATTCAAACACAGTGTATCTAGGACTACATTATCCAATGCGATCTTTTTAAAAAGACAGTAAAGTGTTATTTGGGGGAGATTTGGCTGCTATTTCTGGCAGCTCGAGCGACCACACAGAGGCTCCTTCGTTAGCTCATTTGGTGTGTTGTTGTCTTTGTTGGCAACAGTGTCTTTGCTCTCTCCATGCAAAATGCAGACTCTAACGAGATGATGCTGAGATACATGTGACACGACATAGAAACGAGATATGGATGTTGAATGTAGAGGATCTTTGGACACTGGGGAGATATGAGCTGAGCCTGATCTTTTGAATGTGTAACATTAATTTGCACGAAAGAAAGACAGAGCACAAGTCACAGAAGAAACAACTGGGTATTAAGGTGAATTTTCAATGTATGCAAGGAAGATGATTGTGCTGGAATGCACATGTGTTGTGAATGGATAATGTGCACTTGAGATGAAAATGCACAATGTGCTGACAATGAGAGATGTTAAGAAACAAGAGATGTTATTGCCCACTTTACAACTATAACTACCATTATTACTGCCATCATGACTTCTTCCACAATTACCACCAACATCCGTATCGACATCACTGTCAGCCTATCTCAAACCAGTGCTACCACCACCAACGTTATCATTATGGTCACTCTAATTGTCCCTCCCAACATCATTGTTTTCACCCTTACACTATTGTTAATGTTATTATATTCATCATTGTCATCAGCATGATGCTCATCATCATCATCAATTATCATGAGCATGACTGTCATGAGCTTCCACTGCTTCCCCCTCCTCTTCTCCTCCTCCTTCTTCACTTGCATTTACAGAACATGCATATTATGTTAGTGTGTGTGTGTGTGTGTGTGTATGCGTCTTTGTGCATATGTTTATCTCCATTTGTGTGAGCAGGAATTATTGTTCACTGACTCTCTATGTTTTTTTGTTGTTGAAAGTTTGTGCTCTAAACAAAAATTCGATTGTATTGTTTTCAGGGATGGAGGTGCATTATAACAACAAAATAGGAGCTTAAGTGATAACTCATTCATCTTACCAGCTACCAGAAGTTTGATTTTGAAAATCAGCCAACCCATGCCAACCTATCAGAGAACAAACAAACACACACACACACACACACACACACACACACACACACACACACACACACACACACACACACACACACACACACACATTCACAACAGACAATAGTAAAATACAGGTAATGTCTTCAACTAATGAGATATTCTTTGTTTCTATATTTTCTTTTGTTTTTATTTAGTTATTTCTAAATAGTTCAATATATCTGAAAGGTGGCATTAGCATTGGAACATATTTGCATTCCTGAAAGTAAATTGATACATGAATATATTCTAGTTACTAATAATAAAGGGAATAATTTTGATTACAAATAATCTAGCAATGTGCAATATATTCAGAGATATTTTTTGAAAAAATATTCTGTTAACTGCCTCTTTGTAAAGTTCTCTATTGCTATTACTTTCTAACTGATTCTTCATTACTATTATTATCATAATAATAATAATAATAATAATAATAATAGTAGTAGTAGTAGTAGTAGTAGTAGTAGTTGTTGTTGTTGTTGTTTTTTAAACCAATCTATGAATATCAAATGAGATTAATGAATTGATGATACATTCTCTATAAAATTATGATAAATGACATTTAGCTAAATTTCTTATAATTTCCATAACATTTCTCATCCTCTTCCAGTCAATGATAATAATAATAATAATAATAATAATAATGATAATACTAATAATAATAATAATAATAATAACAACAACAACAATAATACTAATAATTCTAATAATAATATCTGTATATTGAATATATGAGTAGCATGTTTGTTGTGCATATATGCACATACATATATACCTACTTACACACACACACACACACACACACACACACACACACACACACACACACACACACACACACACACACACACAC
>JAOPJM010293387.1:0-10000 GCA_027124095.1 Muusoctopus leioderma | reverse complement strand
GGTGAACAACAAACAGCCTCGACAACTACATAAGCGACCTTATATTTGTTGTTTTAAGACTTACTTCCTGTTTTTGTCTCGCAAGTAGGACGGATCTATCTTACGGCCGATTCTATCACGACGATCACTCACCCCAGCTCCTTCTTTTCGCTGGAAGGGGCAGGCAGTTTCCCCTCTATTTGCTGGCTATGATGAAATATGTAGTGTGGTGGACAAGACTGAGAGGCCTGAGAACAGGGCTTTTCCTCATTAATTTCTTCACACAACATTTGAAGAGGAAGGTGAGGGTGGAGAGGGAAGTACTATCCTCCTGTAAATTTACAGAAAGGTTGGTGAGAGGGGTGAGTATGGCCTGGTTGAATGACTATAAACATGTGGCTGTATGCCGGGGGGAGGGGGTATAACTGGGTGAGGGCACTTACCGATGGTATAGTAATCCGCGATCTGTGGGATTCCCTGATTGGAGACCATAACTGTGAGAGGACACCAGCCCTTGGTAGTTAGAGTAATCCGGTATCTCGTGGGGTTTCATGATTGCCTCCTAGGTGGCTGTACCCTTATTAGAACCTTTTCATTTCATTGTTTTTTTTTGGTTTTTCTTGTCTCTTTTCCACGCTAAGTTTAACCATTGCCCCAGATTTGTAATTTCTTCTTGTAAATGGCCTTCTTACGTCAGTCTTTTGGCAATTAAAGAAATCATATTTCCGCTCCATAACTCTGCTGAACTCAGAGCTTAAGATTTGGGTCAAGGTGCTGCGAAGAGGTTGGTGCTTGTCGTCGTTAGTGGGATCGATCGCGCGCAGACCTGTACGAATCCCGGCAGATTTAACCACGAAAACCTCTACCTCATGCGATAGATCGTAGAGAGAGTGGGTAATAAACCTGGCTTCGGTGGGGCTCTGATCCACTTGGATCAATCCAAGGCTTTCAATTGTGTCGACCATCGATACTTGGCGACTGCTGTCCTCAGGGCAGCCGGTTTCGGTACAGTTTTCAGAGGCTGAATCGCTTCAAAGTACAGCAGCATCTGCTCAGTGGTCAGAGTAAATGGCCTCGTATCGGAACCGTTTCGAATCATACGCTCGGTCCGTCAAGGGTGTCCTCTCTCATCGATCCTGAACGTTTTGTCTCTTGAGCCATTGCTGCAGAAGCTAGAGTTTTTGAGGAGCATCCCGCTCGAACTGGGACGCGGAAGGCTGTGTCGGCATATGCGGAAGACGTCACTGTCATGGTATTGAACACCATGGAAATTGAGGTGGTCGGTACCACACTTAAGGAATACGAGTTAGGAACACAAGCACACATTAACCAAAAATACGTCGGTGGGGTTGCAGCTCGGCATCTAGGGAGGAGGCTATCTCCGAAAGGTCGGACAGAGGTAGCGAACGCATACATCACCTGTGTTATTTATTGTTACCTGACCGTTGTACCTTACCCCAGTTTTCATCTGACCAAATTGGAGCGTCTGCTTTATCGCTTCTCATCGAAGAGACGCGTTTAACTGGTTAGAAGATCCATATGCTGCCAAAACTCTCTGCATGGAGGTCTCAGTATGCCATGGCTGGTGATACGCAAGCATGCACTGAAGCTGTGGCATCTGCAGAGATTCCTGAACGGTGAACAGATGTGGTTACCGTTTGCCAGTCATGTCTTCCCACAGCTCGTATCTTTAACTGAGCTGCAGTCCTAGGTCAAGTGAAGACCCAAATCGGGCACTTGTCATCTGAAATGCTCTCAGACGCTCACACTTCTCTACCAGTCGCGAAATGCGAAGTGTTCAGTTTCCATCTACCAAATTCACCCACAAGGCATTGGTCAGCCGGAGGCTATAGTAAAAGACACTTGCCTAAGGTGCCACGCAGTGAAACTAAGTAAACTTTCTGCGTGTACACACAGACTTATTCCATGTCACGTTTACAACCTATCATATCAGTGAGTTTTCAAATTTATACACTGTAATCACGTGACATTAACGGTATTTTTTAGAACATTGTACCGGTATCCATAACAGTATTAAAATGCATCTCTCATATTAAAAAAAATCTCAGTTTGAAAAGTGCTTTGGCACAAAACTGTAGGTCACTGATAACTTCTGTAGTATTATCAACTAAACAGACAAACAAACAAACAAACAAACAAACATATATATACTCTACTTTACATAATGAGTACCAAACGTACTATATATATATATTATATATTGTATACATTGTGTGACCGATTGCACTTATACTTTACCTGCATGAAACTCCGAGTAACTATAGGGTGAATCACGAATTGTTTCCCAAAACACACACAAACACACACACACACATACGCACACACACACACACACACACATATATGTATATATATATATATATATATATATATAAATCAAGGCACAAGACGAAACGAAAACATTCACAAATCGCTTTGTGAGGTAAAACGAAAACAAACGAAACGAAAAGAAAAAAATCACAACATTTTTTCAGTGGGACAAAACGGAACGAATACGAAACGGGACAGACGCCATCATCAGCTGGGAATCAATTCACAGATAGTTTCGTCGTGTGCTCCCATAACTATACAACGTGAAAAGCCACGACAACGACAATAAAAAAATTGTCGTTTGGCGGAGACGAATATATATATTGTGCTAAACTTTTATTTCATGTATTTGCTATATTTACCATTAGCGCCCCGCAGTTACTCTTCATATTTTATATATATATATATATATATATACACGACACTTT
The DNA here is from genome assembly GCA_027124095.1 of Muusoctopus leioderma. Lineage (NCBI taxonomy): Eukaryota > Metazoa > Mollusca > Cephalopoda > Octopoda > Octopodidae > Muusoctopus > Muusoctopus leioderma. The sequence continues at coordinate 7,262 of JAOPJM010293387.1, read as the reverse complement.
CTGTCTACCAATTTCACTCACAAGGTATTGCTCGGCCCCATGCTATAGTAGAAAACACTTGCCCAAGGTACCACGCAGTGGAAAAGAACCCAAGATCATGTGGTTACGAAGTGAACTTCTCAACCACACAGCCATGCCTGCACCTGACTAAATCATCTTAATGTATTAGCAGTGTTTATTTTATTAATATAGGTTCAATGGAAAGTAAAAGCATCCTTAGCAGGATTTGAACTCAAAACAGTAAAGTATCAAACTAGATACAATAATCATCCAATCTAGCCCCACTGTACTACAGTCATGAGCATCTCCCCAAACTTTACAACCAGTAAATATTGATTTATTTGACTAACTATGAATAAGGCCACATTTTATATGGAGAAGAAGCATAGTTATTTGAATCAACATAAATGATTTACTGAGGTTTTTTTTATTTTTTATTTCATTTTATTAACCATTGACACTCGAGAGATGAAAGGCAAAGTCATTCTCAGTAGAATTTGAACTCAAACATAGAGCTAAAACTACATACAGCCAGGTATCTGGTTTGGTGCTCCACTATGTCTACTTCCCTAATAACATTTTGTTTTGGTAACCGTTCCATGCCATATAGCACATCCGTCCGTCCCCACCAGCCATGTCTCCTGGTTGTTTTGGATGGTTTGTGTAGCATGCTGGATAAGAAGAGGTTGCTACCCCCTAGCTCAACTCTCCCCCATTTCTGGGGGTGGGGGGGGAGGACACTGTGACACAGACATCTCCCTATGCACAACTCATAGTGCAGCATAGGCAATTATGAGAGAGAGAGAGAGAAGAATCGACTCCAGTACTCGACTAGTACTTTATTTATCGACGCCAGAGGGATGAAATGCAAAATTGACCTTAACAGAATTTGAACACAGACTGCAAAGAGCTGGAACAATTACAATAAGGCATTTGTCGAGTGATCTAACAATCGACTGCCCTACCCTAATAACTAGTAAAACTTTATTTCTTAATTAAGTACAAGGTCAATTTCTGTACGGAGCAGGAGTTCAGTTGCCTGCATCAAACTCAGGCATTTATCTTATTGGCACTGTAATGATGATAAGCAAAATCTACCTTGGAAGGATTTCAAATGAGAACCCAGAATAACGCAACTAAATTCTGTAAGACATTTAGTTCCGTGTTCTACCATATCTGCCAATCTCCACTGCACTGAGAACTGGTATTTATAGAATATAATGACAAAGAAAGACATAAAAATACAAAGATGTATCCTGTAATGAGAGGAGCTGCCATCTGTGTATTGTCTCATGGTGTTTATTGAAACATTAAGTTCTCACATCAGCACATATGAGATTAGAAACCAGAAATTGATTATTTTAAAAATTTTTTAAAAATACATAAACAAACAAATGAATTAGTCGTGGATTTAAAGAAAATAGAAATGGAATTAATGGAGTACCAATAACTACCAATAAAATCAACTTGCTTTTGTATTTTAAGATAAAATGTTTGTACAAAGAAAACATTTGAGTGGTTCTCAGAGACAATCAATTTGAGAAGTATGTGTATAGGAGAGAGAGAGAGTGAGAGTGCTTAGATGTCTATAAAAAAGCACATATTTACACAAAACAACACAAACATGCCTTGATACACACACACACCTACTTGTAAAGTTAAGAATAGATATTCTGGCACCTGTGTAACCTAGAATCTCTATTACAAACTGTCCATGTTTGTGTTAATGAAATATAATCATAAATAGTGGTGGTATGCATCCACAATGGCCAAATCAGTAAATGCCAAAACAACGTGAAGTATGTTGGTGTGCTGTAAGGTGAAGAAATAGCAAATGTATCAAGCAGAGCAGAGACCTTCATGTTAGCGTCAAGTAGACACATAATATTTATTAGACAGATAACAGTGATAACACAGATGTGTATACACACGTACAAACAGAAACACACGAATGACCAAATTATTAAACTCACAAACCAATGAAGGAGCCTCTACATAATCACTCAGCCTGCTAGAAATAGTAGCCAAATCTCGCTCAAATCAAACCCTATTGTCTTGGGAAAGGAAAGGACACATTAGATAACGTAGTCCTAGATACACCTAAAAACACAGAATGGTCATGACTGGAATGCCTTTGATCATAGGTCTACTTGATCTTGGTTGACCTAGAGTTAAACAATAACAACAATTAAAGTCAAATAATTACATTGTTAGAAAAGAAAATTAGAGGATTTAAAAAACAAAACAAATTGACAGTTCAGCAAGTATGCCATACACAGATGCCCTTACATTCAGGAATTCTAAGATAAAAGGGCAGATTAGACTTAGAATAGGAAAGAAATATTAATTTTTCCTGGATCTAGACAATGATTTTTCCAGAGTACTGAGTGGAAATTTGCAGTGAGTTCATAATTTGAAGGTGAAAGGTTACCTGTGGCAGAGGTAGACCAAAGAAGATTTGGGAAGAAGTAGTTAAATGAGATGTGGAAATGGGCCTCTGAGATGAGAAGACACATGATCAAAACATGAAAAGATGAAAAAAATGTCTCTCTAAGCTCAAAAGAGTTTTTAAGGGCGGGTGATAACCTCCAGCTTTATGTTGTTAAGCAGACAAGAGATAAATCTTCCCTTGAATAGGATGCTTGTGCATCACAGAAGATCTTGATTCATATTTCCAACAGACAAGTGAACTGAGGTGTAAAGAATTAATTGTACTGCCCAAATACATCAAATGACTGCAGCAGATTTGAACCCAAGACATATGAACTGGTAGTCCAATACTGTATCCATGGAGCCATTCTGTTTACTATACCAGCATTGAAAAAAAAAGATGTGGTGGTGTGGTGGTGACTATGTTGTTCATCATCATCATCATGTTGTAAAGTATAGATATCACAAACAGATGAGCTCTATCCAGTCTTTATCCTCATTCATATTTTAGGTTTGAATCCTAGCACTGTAAACAAACAACTTTTCAGTTTCCTTGTGTGGCACTCCACCATCAAATCATTTTATGAATAAAGTGGACAATCCTTGCCTTGATATCAGTGACATTGTACATCTAAATCTATCTACTCGGTTATTGCAATACTTTAATTCAGGAGAAAGTAGTGAAGTTAGTCCTGAGAATGTTTGGGTCTCACAGATGTGATGTCACAACATCAAGATACTTGGAGGGAAGCTGTATTGCTGACCTGTTTCACTCACAACAGCATGGAAAACAAAATATATAATGATAATGAGGAGTTAACAGAGAATGTGTTATCATTCATCGCTTTTTACGTCCGTTTTTCCATGCTAGCATGGGTTGGACGGAGATTTCTTGAGGCAGAATTTTTACGGTCGGATGCTCTTCCTGTCACCAACACCGAATTACTGAATGGCCGGACGTCTGTTTATTAGGAAACACAGACGTTCAACGTTCATTTTTTTTTCAGCGGGAAGTAAACAGATATACGAAGACAAATACAAACAGATATACGAAGACACACACAGACACACACACATATACGACGGGCTTCTACATGTTATATATCATATAATGGTTAAACATCTTAATTATACCTAATAATAGAATTCCAATAAGCTACGAGGATAAAGAATTAGACTACTCACCACTTGGGCATGAATTCAAACCTTATTAAAGCCATTGTGTTAAGTCCTTCATAGCTATTGTGATTCTATTTCTAGGTATAGTAAAGATTATAGTTTGCCAAAAAATATATCATCGTTTTACATCCGCTTTCCACACTTGCATGAGTTGGACAGGTGATTTCGGCCCAAGTCAGTTCTTATTTGGAGTCACCACTCTCCTAGACAGGTTGGGGGACAACGTCTCACTTGCACATTTATGAATGAAGTGGAATATCCTTGCCAAAAAATACATAATGTATGAATTTATAAGAAAGTATTTACAACTGCTGAATGGATAAAGTATTGGACAATTTGGCTGCAGAACAGAGGTTTGTATTCCATCACTGGTACTGTGCTATGGCTTGGGGGGGGGGGGGTCACAAACTGAACGTTAACTGTCACTGTCTGGCAGCAGAGCATGTAAGAAACAGAGCAATGGTGTATCTTCCATCCCACCACACTAAATGATGAAATGTTGGGTGATTCACAGAGCCAAGATCAAATCCACTCATCCTCATTATCATCGTTTTACATCTGTGCTTCCATAATAGCATGAGTTGGACGGAGATTTCTTGAGGCAGCATTTTACAGTCAGATGCCTTTCCTGTCACCAACCATACTGATTAAGTATGGGAATCCTACCACTTTTGTTATTTGGAGACATAAACAAACTCACTCTCTCTATTACTAAATAGACAATGCCTGTGATAGATAAATTATAAATTGCTTTATCTATTTATTGATTTTATTGCTTTATATATTTATTGATTTTATTGCTTTATATATTTATTGATTTATATGGTTACTGTTAAACCAAGAGCTATTACTTTTTAAAAGGTTTCATATTGCTACTTTTGAATTCTGAAAATGTATAAATGGGTAGAAGATATGGTAACTAAAATCCTACTTTATAAACAGTTTTTTGTTTTTAGTTTTATCGACATAATGATTTCTTATATATTGTAAAATTTATAGAGGAAGGTGAATAGGAAATTGTAACATTCCTGTATTTTGTAATGTCTTAAGCAATATAAGTAATGTGGTTCTAACTAAAAGGCAAAGTGCTATACTAATATACTAAAGCATCTATCAATATTTTTCAAAATGATGACTTCTTTTACATAGGCATAGGGCCTCATATTTGGTGGGGTGGTAAAGTCAATTATATTGACCCTAGTACTTGACTGGTACTTTTTTTATTGACCCCGGAAGGATGAAAGTCAAAGTTAACCTCAGTGGAATTTGAACTCAGAATGTAAAGAGTTGGAACAAATACTGCAAGGCATTTTATCTGGCACTAACGATTCTTCCAGTGCTGTGAATTTGTTAACAAATGTTTTATTTATTTAAAGTAGGTTAAGACATTTTTTTTGTTATATTTTAAAAATCATTTAGTTGGAGGAGAAGAGGTACAGGACTGCCAAGGAGAGGCACTGGTCATGAATTGGCAGTGTACAGGGTACAACCTTCTAAGGCATTACCCATGGATTCAGGTGCCTGTACTATTTGGCATCAGGCCTCTCTGCTGCATAACCTTTTCTACTGCTACCCTCTGATGACCAGTAGCACTACTGATGGGTAGCAGCGTGATAAGTGCCTTTGTTATTCTCAAACTGAGTGCTGAGCCCAAGTCCTTGCAACAGAGTGAATTTAGCTAAAGGTATATCAGCCCCCCCCCCCCCACCACCAAAGGCAAGAGCGAGCTTTGGTGTGTTTAATCATGACACCAGAACTAAAAAATTAGTCTTACAGAAGTTGGAGCCCTCTATGCTGGTCATTTTAATTTTGGAGTGTCGAAACTCCTAGAGTGCAACTCTAGAAGCCATATCTCTTCTGAAGTGGTTCTTTATGTCAGCATAAATTACATGTTTCTAAAGATACCTTCCTTGGGACCCTAAACTCCTAATGGAATCATAGGGATGCTGTCATGACCAATGGCTTGTTTTGCACATTTTAAAACCTGGCAGAGCCCATCCCTCTCCTGGCCTGACCACTTTGTTAACTTTTCTACACTTATGGTAGAGGTGAAATGGCTTAGATGAATGAAGTGTAGGATACAGGTATATGGCTCATGGGTTTATAGCTTACAGCAAGTGTTTAGTCTTAATGGGCAAGATATTTAATTTACTCAGGTTATCTAACCAAGGGATTTTCTGGACATGACACCTGTTGTGAGTATACTTGAGTTTTTTTCCAGAGGAAGATTTTGTCTTTCATCCACTTAACACTATTGAAACTGGAGATTAGTGCTAGTTCCATGAAAAGATTAACTTAACATTTATGATTAATTAAACATTTGTGTTGATATTGTTTCTATATAGAGCTAAGAAATAAATTCAACCCTGGTCAGTTATATACAATATATGAGACATGAACTAACAAGGAGTCCCGTACATGGTATATCAACCTACTAGAAACAGCAGCCAAATTTCTTTTAAATCACACCCTACCATCTATAAAAAAAAGGAAGGACACTTTGGATAATGTAGTTCTAGATACGTTATGTCTGAAAAAAGATGACTGGAATGTTTGATCATAGGCCTGCCCAATCAGGGCTGATTTGGGGTTAAACAACAGCTATCACTATTACCCTTCCATTAAATGGTATACAAAACCAGCGTTTCTCAAAGTGGGTTACGGTGAGGTAAGGTGTCTTTTAAAAACATTTAATAAAAATTTAGTGTAAGAGTTCCATGACAAAATATGTTTGGGAACCACTGTACTAAAACAATATACAGAAACAAAAGGTAATTTGACACTGTGTCAAGTTATCATGCACAAACCACTCCCTTAGCCTGCTTTCATTCATATGCTGAATTGAAATAAAATCACAGGAAGAAAGTGACAGAAAAAAAGTCTCAATTTTGTCTAAGAAAGAAAGTTGCAGGGAAAAAATGTCACATTTCATTTAACCCTTTCACTGCATAATTAAATTTGGTGGTGTGTCCACTTCTCACAGCATAACAAGAGGTTTTTTCAAGGCCGTGGGGTAAATCCGCTTTCTGCAGCAAATGGGTTAAATACTATAAATAATACTTAAAATAATGAAACAAATATTTTAAGTCACTTATTAACTGACAATACATGACTTATACATAATGACAACACAATTTATATAATTTCATGACACGTATGTGAAAAAACATCATGTTTTATTCAATATTTTAAATAAAACAATTAAACAAACAAAACAAAAAATTTTAAATCAGTCATTGAATTTTTCCTGTGACTTTTATTCCTGTGACTTTTATTCCTGTGACTTTTTTCTGTGACTTTTTGTCCTCTACATCCTCCTGATAATAACTTCACTTTTCATTTCTTTATGGTCAATTCAATCAATACTATAACACCTACTTTTAGATGTGGTCTTATACCAACTTAAAAAGAAATTGTTAACTGCAATAAATTCTATCCTTTTTGAGCACCATCTCTCCATCACTCAAATGTATCCTCACTTGCAAATATCACTTTCTAAGCAATCTAAGCAGTTCATACAAGGTTTTTCTCCTCAAAACTACATCTTTCTGAAATTCCATTACTTGTCTATGCTTTGCCTTGCTTCCCTGGGCATGGATTCATTGAAGCTCCGACGTCTGGCAATGGACTTGGTGAATACCCACAAAGTTTTT
>JAOPJM010293083.1:0-12051 GCA_027124095.1 Muusoctopus leioderma | reverse complement strand
TTTATCATATTTTCTTCTTTGAATTTAAGTTCATATTAAGCGTAAACGTCTGTGTTATCTATTATATTTATTTATAGCATTCGTTTATTATGAGATATTTAGATATTATAAAAGTATCTGGCACCTGTGTTTTATGTTCATGTGTATTTTATTTTGTTGTAGATAACAACATTTAGTTCATCTACCTAAATGAACGTAGAATTAATAATTTTTCTTCTTTTATTTCAAATTATTTTCAATCACTGTTAACACAACCATTGACGCTGTTATCTTGTGTTTCTTATTCCTTCACGATATCCTCATTCAGAAATAAATCCACAGTAGAATGCTAAAGATGTCAGTGATAAGGAAATGTATTGTTTATTCGCCATTTTAGTAATGGAAATACATTGCTAATATGATTAAAAAATTCTTTCATTTTCCATATTACAATTCAAACACAGATATTATATGTAGTAATCTATTTGGCATAGATATTCACATTAAAGTTTCACCGACAGCACCATTCTTTGTAGCTGGTGCTAATATTTTGGATCTATGTGTGTGTAATATAATAATAAGGAGAATGGTTGAGCATCACATGATAAATCAATAGTTATGCAGCATAGAAATAGAATTCAAATTGTTACATATGTACGAATACAAAAAAGTTGGATTTATTTTAACAACAGACAATCAAATTATAGTTTGGTGATTCATAAGAAGTACATTTTTCAGTCTACTTGATTGACAGATTCCAAAAAATATTCAAAATAAAACATATTTTGAAACAACTGCACCGTGGAAGAGCATACCAGACATTTAAAACACACATATATAGACTTATATTCTCGGATAATGTGTCAAAACATCCCATCGTGCATCTACGACATTGTCATTGATACAATTCTAAAGAATCTCTTTGTCAGTATCCAGTTCCTTCCTAGAAGTAAAACGTTATTTTTGTTGTTGTATTTTCGGAGGGTCATTTCACCATAACGTTTTTGTCTTACAGAGAATATGCAGTTTTATATGCATCGAAACAAATACGATACAGTTTGACTTACATTATAGTCTAGCTGTATTTGAACATCTATAACGGTCACCATCCGTATATTACATGTACTTTCTTATATTGAATTGATAAATCCGCTAGCTCTAATTGTTAAGAAACTAATCATTAATATATCTCTTATAGCACCATACACTTCTACCATCACTATCACTAGGTATTATATTATCAATTCTTTCAGAGAATCCTGTGACTAAACCTATATTAAGTAGTTGTATACAAATGCATTCATGGTTTATATTGTGAAATTTTATTGGATTAAAGTACATCTATTTATATTTAGCTAAATTAAATGACATCGCCTGTCGTTTATTCATTCTCTAAAATGATTAACACTAATGATATACTTATGACTTATGCGTGTGTTGCTGTTGTTATTGTTGCTGCTGTTGTTATTGTTGTTGCTGCTGTTGTTATTGTTGCTGCTGTTGTTATTGTTGCTGCTGTTGTTATTGTTGCTGCTGTTGTTGTTGTTGCTGTTGTTGTTATTGTTGCTGCTGTTGTTATTGTTGCTGCTGTTGTTATTGTTGTTGCTGTTGTTATTGTTGCTGCTGTTGTTATTGTTGCCGCTGTTGTTGTTGTTGCTGCTGTTGTTATTGTTGCTGCTGTTGTTATTGTTGCTGCTGTTGTTGTTGTTGCTGCTGTTGTTATTGTTGCTGCTGTTGTTATTGTTGCTGCTGCTGTTGTTATTGTTGCTGCTGTTGCTGTTATTTAGCAAACATTCAGCCATGATCAACCAGATTTATGACCAAACGTATTCCAGCCCCAGCCACCATGTCTTTTATTCTGACATAAATACACGTCCTTTTGAATGACTGTAATGGTGTGATGTGAGGAAGCTGAACATCTATCTCGAGCCGGTATACTGACCATGTAGAGGCTTACTCAATGGCTCCTGTAGCTATTTATATAATGACATACTTATGAAAACGAAATAACTCTCCCCACATTGTCTTTATATCACTGAGTGAAAAACGATCATTCCCTTTGAGCAATTGCAGTTTAACGGGTATTTATAAGAATGACAGTAATTCCATGAATAAAAGCACACAGCTCAAAACCCTAATAGATTGCGTACACGTTTAGGTCAGAGGTGTTCCAGACCGACAATGCTTGACAGGGATAGATATTCTCCACGTTGGTCACCCATCATCGGAGGAGCCTCTAAACCATCGCTCTACATAATAGAAATATCAGGGAAACCTCCCTCAAATTACAACCTACTGGCTTTAAAAAAACTGAAGGTAGTTGAATCATGTAGTTCTAGATATACTATGGTTGAATGAAGACAGGAGAGTCACGTCTGGAACTGCTTGAATATAGGTCTGCTCAAACAAAGCTGACCTGATGCTAAACAACAACTACGACAATAACAACCAAATATTATTAATACAGAATGTTAAACAATAATAATGTGTAGTGAGTTTATTAATATACATTGGTAAATATAATAGAAACAAATTTCACCAGATTTTATTTCTTCCCTTACAATGCCTGGTCTTTTTTCTTTAATAATTCTGAATATTTATCGGAAAAGTGATTCGGTCGATTCCTAATTACTTCTGCAGGATTGAAGAAAAAACTAGGACTTTTACTGTTAATAAATTATCATTATTCATATTTTCTATTATGAAAAGTATTGAAATAAAATAATTGTTTCCAGGTCATAAAATTCGTATTATTTTTTTATAAGCCATACACATTTGTTTTATTATGACGATTCTATATAGAAATTGATATTGCCTCGAGGATATACACAAATTGTTATTATCACAGATCGTTTAGTTTATGGAAAATTAAGAGAATATCCCGTCGAATTATATACAGAAATATAATAAAAGAAATATACAATACAAGAATATTCCTATTTATTAATACTATTCCTAATCATCTAATAATATATTGAATAAGTAAAAAAAATATATAGTGACCAAATTAAACTAGATTTATATCACCCATTCATTCGTAACTTATTGTGTTCTTTCAGGAACTCCTGAAGCAAAATTACCTTTTCTGGAAAATATTTCAAAACGATAATGATATATCTTTGAATTATTTACAAATCAACTTCATATTTCAAATATTAAATGGAAAGATATGATATTGTCTACACAATATTTCGATGACTCTTGAATGTTTATTTAATATATAAATTTTGAATTCTCCTCGCAGCTGAATTACCAATGTTTCAAAATCACATTGTAAAATATAGTAAGGAGATTAGAAAGTGTATGTTTTAAACAGTCATTCTTACTTAATACTTCAATGTCATGTTCCTTATTTTTATTTCTTTTACATATGGAAAGGTGGGATACTCTACGTGGATACACTACCAACTAGATATAGCAGCCAAATCTCACCCAACGTACATGTTGCTGTGTTTTATAAAATGAAACATGCACACTGTATACTACGTATGAAAGAAGCACGGAATTGTCAAGAGTGGAATGAATCATCTGGTGCTAACGTTAGAATAGATTTAATATTATTACACATGTCCATGATGTTCGTATCAATGGAGTAAAATCTCCCCAGTTATCAATGAATTTATAAATGATTCGTACAAAATAAGGATGGGTGACATTTACAACAACACTATCTGATTCTCACTTCCTATATTGCTCAGTTTCTTGATCAGTTATTTTACTCATTGATACTATTACGACAGGTATACCATTCTCTCGTATATCACGTCATATAACCTTCGTAGTTCCGTGACCATGTACAAATATTTTCTCATATTTCTGCATATTTATTTTCGATTGATTTGCCGATCATGTTATGTAGCAATATATATATATATATATATTTAATAAATGCTGTCCATGGCTATAGTACATTGACAGTTTGTATAGACAATTATCTTATGCTTACAATATTATATTTCAATATCAGAATGTCTGATTAACATCTTAATATATGGTGTTCAATGTCATGTGGTATCGTCTTATATATTATTTTTTACCTCTTTTAACATTCATACATTAATGTCAGACAGTTTCTACTACTATGCCAGACACCTATCTACTTTTGCCCCCTCTATATATTTGGGATTTGACAATTTTTGTTGTAATCCTTTGTAGGTCATTAACTCTTTAATTCTTAATTCCTCAGGCCAACACATAATTTTGAGTTTGCTCTGGTTTAGATTTGCCGTACAAAGTCAACATTGTACGAGTTTTCGTTCCCAGTTTCCATCCCCAAAGTGTTAATTGTAATCCTATTGCAGCCTATACATCCTCATATTCTCTGTACATATACATTTATTTACGGTTCTTTTATATTTATCAAGTTCTGTAATTACAAAATGTACTGAGTCTATAACATTGATACATTCTTCAATCACTTTCTGTCTGTTCTCGGAATACGCAGTCTACCAAAACTATTTGCTGCATGTTTCCATTTATCCATTACATTCACTGTATTCATTATTCATTAAAAAAAAGGCTTCAGAATACTTTATTCTCATTTATACATATAACTAGAGTGTTACCCGTCATATGACGGGTAAGTTTGGGAGTATACATTTGCCACTTTCGTTCACAGGATACTTACTCCCACTTTCACTCTTCTCCTTGTAGTTGCACACTCTGAGCTATTTAGAATTTATATGTTTAATGACACAGCAATATGCATAAAATAATACAGCTGGAAGTTTATAGAGAACCATCAAATAAATAATTTATAAGCATTTGTATCTTGAGATGGTGTAAAGTCCACATAGGTTCTACTGAAGGAGCAGTCTTAGGAGAGAACATTTTTGAAATCTATATTCTTTGTGATACATTTATAAACTCTTCTACCTTGTTGTCTATTATTATTATCTTTACGTAAATATGTGAACGTGCTCTAGAAATGATCACATACAATTTTCTATGAGGAAATACTGGTTCACTTCTGTTTACCTTTCAATTGTGGCGATGTTATTAAAATTATTAATAATGTTTTTGAAATTCTGTTACGCTACAACTACGTTGGTAAACAATTTACAAATCTTAAACGCTGTACCATGTCCATATTTTCTTATCGGAGAATAGTGCATATAGCTGGACTTGAACCCATAGTCCCAGTGAACGAAGTACAGTAGCTGCTCCACTTGGCTGTGAATTCAAAAAAAGCTGAACAATTTGTGTGGTTGTAAAAATAATTTTGTGTGAGAAAATTTTCAGAGCAACGCTCTGGCATCGTGAAATATTTGCATGACACACAGTTTGTGGACTGAATCTTCATATAATGTTGTGCTTGAACATGTTTGTGTATATATATGTATATATGTATATGTATGAGTGTATTGTGTTAATTGAAAGGAAATATATCGAATGAAATTTAATGGAATTTAAACTACAATGAATACCATTTCACTAAGAAATTCTATAATACCTTTGCTTTGGTTTAATCTGTTCACCTCATCACCCCTATCCTAAGAGTTTTTCCCACACAGAATTATTCAAAAAGTATATATCAGTAATATACATATCAATTTAAAATATTTTTTGCCAGTCAAACATGTTACGAATAATATAAACAATATGTTGTATATCTAAAATACATTATGTCTCCGATTTCGTTCCATAGTTTATCAATCAATTGTCTTACGAAAACTATAAATGTCTTGTGTAGATAACATCTTTTTCTTTCCATTTCGTTTATTAGCATTACATCTACAGACGATTGCAGAATAATATTATAGATAATAGAAATGTAACAGTCATGTTTTGAATGATGAAATTTACGATGATGTCTACTCTTTGTTTACTCTTAAGCAGACGACAATTATTTGTGTAGAGCGTTCGTTTTTTTCTCTCTTCTCTCTTTAACACCTCTCTTCTGCTGACCCCTCTCTCTCTCTTTGCCTGCCACTCAACTCAGTATAACTCCTCCTCCTTCAAGCAATGTAATTCTCTCGTTCTCTCTCCCTTGCTCACTCTCCCCCTCTCTCTATGTTGCTGACTGTGACGGACAAACCAATCAAAGCAGACCAACACACATTGGCTATTATAATATATAGAAGATAGATAGATAGATAGATAGATAGGCAAGCAGACCAACACACATTGGCTATTATAATATATAGAAGATAGATAGATAGATAGATAGATAGATAGGCTATTTAAAATTTTAATTTTTAATGACACAGCAATACATAAAATGTTTAATTAAACAGTGTTTTCGTTTTGTCAGAAATTTTGCTTATTACACATTTATTTATTTATTAAGAAGACCAACGCATATCGGGTATTATTATATGTAGAAGACAGACAGACAGACAGACAGATAGATTCGCACGATAGCAAATAATAATAGAAATGTAACATGTTTTGAATGTTGAAATTTACGAAGATGTATAGAAGTTTAATCTTGAGCAATCACTTGTGTGTGTGTGTGTACATATGTGTGTGTATATATATGTGTGTGTGTGTGCAGACGCGCACGCGAGAGAGAGAGATCGCGTTCCTATTGTGAACGCTACTGACACCCTCTCGCTCTCTTTCTTTGCCTGCCTCTCTGCACAGAAAGACTATCAAGTAATCTTGAGGTGCCAAGCCCCAAAATGGGGTGGGGGGGTGGGGCATGCGCTGAGTTTTGGGTATCTACAAGTTTGCTTAACATTGAGCAGGTGTTGCCACCTGTGAAGAAGGAGAGATGGTTGTTGTTGATCGAGCAGACCTATGTGTTCCAACCGTAACCATTTTGTAGTATTTTCGTGTATTTAGGACTACGTTGTCCAACACGTCCTTTCTTTTTTAATACGGTAGGGGTGTGATTTCAGAAATTTGGCTGCTATTTTTAGCAGGTTGAGCGACCGCGTCGAGAATCCCTCGTTTGCTATTGCTTGTGGACATCGAAGAGCTGTCGAATTCGTCAAAAGTGAAACAAGAATTAATGAGACACGGAATGTCACCTGCTACGCAGAGTCGGCACAATCTGCCTCTAGTTGATATTATTCAGAGAAGGATGGGGAAGCTGACTTGCCCTAGATATACTACACGAAGGTAAAATCTTCAGTGATATCCTCTAAATGGGCTATCGGGAATTTCCCTTATTCTCTCCAAGATGTGTACCTATATACGCACACACGGTTCGGTGGAAACTGAGAGACAGCCAACTGCGTGATAGTATAACTGGCGTCGATAGCCAAGTCGGGCGCCCCCCTTGTAATATACGTAAAAATATTACAGTGCAACAAGTCTCACAAATTGCTGAATACTAAATCTCCCTATAGCCACACCCTCCCATATTAAGCAACATAAAAATGCACAACAAGAACAACAGCAATACATTATATCTTAAACAACAACAGCAATACATTATATCTTAAACAACAACAGCAATACATTATATCTTAAACAACAACAACAACAACACAAAAATGAAAAGCAACACAAAAATATGAACTCACTGTTGCACACGCACGCACATACACAACTATACATACCACTTATAATATAGAATTATATTTTCTGTAATTCGGTATTTTTTAAATAGTCACGGGTTTCCTGGTAAATACCATGGTCGACACCCTCTCTAACCGGCGCTGATTGGGGCGACAACCAGCTTAACCAACTAACAGCCAAGTTAACTGGGCTGTTGGGGGGTTTAGTCTCCACCGAGAAGTCGAGTTGAATGTACTGGTAGTGTTTTATTCGTCGCCAAACACTTGTGTCGAGTGTACTGGTAGTGTCTGAGGTAGATAGTATCAATTTAAACACGGTTAAAACAATTTTTTCAACGCTCAGCCGTGGCCGTATTCATAAGCTCGCAAAGAAGCAAAAACAAACATGTTCACAAAAGATTTATCTACACAAAGGATAGAAAACGAAGTGATAAAACCCATTGGAAATGTGATCAAAAGAAAATATCTACTGGCAGAGCAATGTCCGTAGGCAGTGAAGTGTGAATAACCAAGGAACATATGCACACACTACATTGTGGAGAAGCTGCAGTGCAGAAGGTTAGCATAAACTTAAAGCACAAAGTTGTGGAACAACCGGTGACACATCCAGCTACACTCATCCACGAGGAACTTATAGGTATATCTGACGCCGCAATGTCAACCTTACCCGAACGCCAATCTCTTCGAAGGCTGGCAAACAGAAGTTGGGTTTGGGTCTCAATGCGGCCAAGTAACCCTCAAAGCATCGCAGATAGTTTCACCTTACGGAAGTACAGTATCAGGTCGTCACTTTCTTTTACACGGCTATGACATAAATGATGACACCTAATGCAGAATCATTATATTTGCTAGTGATGAAAATATCCGTTACCTGTTTTCCTCAAATATGTGGTATATTGATGGAACTGTCAAAGTAGTTCGAAAAATGTTTTACCAGCTTTGGACAGTGCATGGAAAAGTGGTAGGGACGGTATTTCTTCTTGTATACATCCTCATGCAAAATAAACGAGAAAATAATTACTTTAACATTTTACAAAGGCTCCAAAAAACAGTTTGAAAATTGAAAATTACAAAATACAGAAAGTCAACCGTTATCAATTATAGTGGATTTCGAACGCTTGTCAAATTGTGTTTCCAAACGCTCAAAAGGCCTGTGCCTATTTCATATCGGACAGTCATCATACCGGAAAATTCAAGATGTTGGTCTCCACATTCAATTGGTGCTAAGTGCCATCATATTGGCTTTTATCCCCAGATGATATTGTTTGAATCATTCGAACTAATTTTGGGATAACGAAAACAATGACAATGTCAGAAAACTTGAAGATTTTGAAGAGTATCTAAACAAAACGTATATATGTGGACGCCCTGCATGTGACAGAAAACGAGCTCATTCACTACGCTACCCAATTGAGATGTGAAATGTGTATGAAAGAACACAATGACACATGAAACTAAAACTAATAATGCTGTAGAAGGCTGGCACAACAAATTTAACAAAATGGTGAACAAGACGAAAGTGTCAGTGTTTTCATTGACAGATGAAAGAACGAAGGAATATCATGACACCGAGACTGTTATACTTCAACTTAAATACTGACCATCAAAACATAAGGCGGAACCTATGCGAGAAGACTGTAGCAAAAGATCAACGAATAAAGAACGTGGTTGTACGATATCAGGACTTCAAGAACAATGATCAAATTCCGCTATATCTAAAAAGCGTGGGATATAATTTTGTTGCAACTGCATAACAATGTTGGTTGTCGCCCAGTTGTCCTGCATAAAAAGTTTTAAATCCAGAATTATATCATGTTTTATAATTATTTCTTCCTAATGTTTTTGAAAAAAATATCTATTTTATATGAAATAGAAAGCCGCCTAGTTTTGTGGTAAAACACCCAGTTTTCAAAAACCAATGTGGTGGGTTCAAGTCTCGGCGGTGGTAGAAATTTCCAATGCAAAATTTAGATACCTCCTATATGGAAGGGCCTGTCTCGTGGCCTCGAGGTTACCGATACCATGGTAAAAATTAATATTGTCGCCCAGTTATACTGTCGGTAAGGTGTCATATGTAATGTAGTGAGTTGAAAACTTCGATTGAGTATATTCATGTAATTAGTAGATAAAAACTCTCTCTAGGGTTGTTTAAGATCTAAAAAAGAAATAAGGGAGATAACTTCAGTAAGATCAGCTAATTGAATTTTTTGGGAAAATATAGGCAATGCAGATGGGAGTGGATCTGGTCTTTAAAGCCAACTGGTGAAAGCAATTAATATATTTCGGTCTTATTAGACCTCCTCGGCGAAGCATATTTTACTCTGTTGGCAATACTAAGAGTGATCAATATATATATATATATTTAGAAATAGAAGGAATGTAGTGACGCTGATTATGAATATCAACAATATAGACGAGAGAAAATACCTCAGTGGTGGTGGTGGGGAGGGGGCCCGTTCTGCATACTAAATATTACAAATACAGTAGAGTCTCACATATGTAATATAGTGAGTTGCTTATTGTTTTTAGGTTTTAGAGATCTCTAGAAGGAATTTTTGCCTACTAATTGCACGAATAATCTCAGTTATCGAAGTTTTTCAACTCACTATGTCGTATTTGCATTTAGAATGCAGATAGCTCCTCTGAAGTATTTTCACTCGGCCGTATTACATTTATATTGTCGCCCGGTTGTTCTGTCGCCCAGTTGGCTGTCGTCCTGCTGCTGCTGCTGCTGCTGCTGTTGTTGTTGTTGTTGTTGTTGTTGTTGTTGTTGTTGTTGTTGTTGTTGTTGTTGTTGTTGTTGTTGTTGTTGTTGTCGTCGTCGTCGTCGTCGTCGTCGTCGTCGTCGTCGACGTTTTTTGTTGTTGTTCGCGCATTTCATATCTTATTTATGATGATGACGATGATGATCAGGACGATGATGATGATGATGACGATGATGACATTGACGACGACGACGACGATATTAGTGATAGTTTGATGGATGATGTGGTGGTGGTGGTGGTGGTGATGGTACTCATGCATGTATCCCCTCTCCCATTCATTCTATAATTAGAAATCTATAAAATACGTATGTTTCTTAAGTGTTGGTCACATTTTTTTAAAGTGGTTTGGCTCATATAATCCCGAAAGAACACAATCCCAAACGTCATAATCCCGAATGCTGAAATCCCGAAACATAAGTATACTGAAAATTACAATCCCGAAAATTATAATTTCGAAAATCATAATTCCGAAAATTTAAAATACCGAAAATATATTTTAGGAAAAAATAATTAGAAAAAAAAATTCCCGAAAAGACATTTATTTACAGTGTTTCAACATTTAGGATTTTGTTCTGTCGGAATTATGCTATCCAGGATTGTGATTTGCGGAATTTCAACCTTTTCAGATTCTGATATTTGGAAATTTCAACGTTCGGGCTTATGGTACTCGGGACTGTGTCTTTCGGGATTATGATCTGCACCCTTTTTAAAGAAGTCTGTGCATGATCAGCCACTGGTGACTGTGGTGAGCATGGCTCCAGTGAATGGGCCTACTCTCAGCAAGAATGCGCATAGAGGCCGAAGAATAGAGCTGGGAGAGACCCCTTACTTTTCCCATCTGGCGCCCAATGTAATGCAACACTAGATATATCATCCGGATCCTTTCCTCAGCACATGACCAATCTATCTCCATCGTTTTCTTGTTAGTATAGTCTCCAATGCTTTCTTGTTGGCATTCGGGCAAGCAATCTTTTATTTGAAATAATGCTCGGCCAGAAAATACCAAATGTTCTTCTGAGGCTTTTTGTGTGGAAGACTGCCAATTTGGTAAAGTCTCTTTTCTGTCATTCTCCAGCATTCTACACCATAGAGTAGATTGGACAAGACAATCGAAACTTTGACCTTGTAGTATACTGTTTGGATATCTATACATGACTAAGCATTCTGAAGGCATTCTCAGCCATCGAGTAGAATCTACAAGACACAGCTCTGGTATAATCGAAACTTTGTCCTTGTAGGATATCTATACATGGCTAAGCATTTTACTGTTAGGATATCTATACATGGCTAAGCATTCTGAAGACATTCTCAGCCATAGAGTAGAGAGTGTACAAGACACAGCTCTGGTATAATCGAAGCTTTGTCCTGCTGCTGGTATACTGTTTGGGTCTCCATACGTGGCTAAGCATTCTGAAGACATTCTTAGCCTTGTTTAAACGATTCTTGTTGTCGACAAATATATACTTTCCTAATTGACACAATGGGTAGGTTAATGAATACCGACTTTGTTTTGTCGCGTATTCATTAATTTTGAAATATTTTTCAGAAAGAAAAAGAGAAAAAAAAAACGTGACAGAGAGAACATTCCACAAACATTTCTACAAACAACTTTTCGGTTAGAAAGAAAAGATTTTATTTTCTAGTCAAAACGTAATCTTTATAAATATATATATATGGTCGAATGGTTAATAAGTTCGCTTCGCAATCACGAGGTCCCGGGTTCGATCCCACTGCATGGCATCTTGGGCAAGTGTATTTACCATGGCCTCGGGTCGACCCAAGCCTTGTGAGTGAATCTGGGTAGACAGAAACTCTGTAGAAGACCGTCGGATGGATTGTAC
>JAOPJM010292988.1:0-12052 GCA_027124095.1 Muusoctopus leioderma | reverse complement strand
GTGTGTGTGTATGTGTGTGTGTGTGTGTGTGTGTGTGTGTGTGTGTGTGTGTGTGTGCGTGTGTGTGTGTGTGTGTGTGGTCGTCTGCATAAAACACGTCGAGGACGTGTTATATGCAGACGATGACATATTGGTCTTCAACCATATAATACGGCAATCGCGATTGGTCAGTTGCTTTATCGGGTGATCATACTCTTGTGAGGATGCTACTGATTGACTGAACAGATGACCTCAACATCCAATCCACGAAATTTAAAAACAAAGAAATAATAGAATATCTTTGTTTTTTTACAGATGTGGATAATCATATTTGAGATATATATATAATATTTTATCGATGGGGATAATCAGTTATGAGAAATATATAATATTTCATGAATCATTAGGTATATATTAAGTTGTTTCCAACTTTGTTGCACGAAACAGCAACTTAAAAGTGCATGTATAGTGGCCTATTTATCTCAGTACCTTATTTTATACCTTTGCCCCAAATTCTTAAGGATTTTTTTTATTTTTTGTAATAAACATACGCAGAAACAACTCTTCATAACAACTGTTCTTCACTGCTGTAAACATAGATGCTTTTTCATATTGGTTCGTTATGTAAGTAATAAAGGAAAATAATAGCATAGCTAATTTCCTGTAGATGAAAATAGAAAATACTTTTGGTAAAGTTATGTGTATGATAATACTATCGAAAAATTAGTACGTAACAAGATGCTTCTATGTTGAATATACAGAGAAATTGGAAGAATTAAGATGCATATAATATTTTTCGTGTCTATAACTATGAAGTAAGAGGAAGCACGTATAACTGTAAAGTTATTTTCACGACCCGGTTTCATTCCTCGTTTGAAGGCATTTCTCTTTATGCACACCATTAACGCCTTTGAGAAATTCCCTACATATTTAGGGTCATGTACTTACTCCAGAAAACCTAATTAGTAGATTTCCAAGTTCTATTTTTCTGAACGTCACATGCATGAAAGGAAGTATGTGTCATGAAGTCATTTCGAGATATACTTGAAAACGTATAGGCAATTTACTTTTAGCATATTTAATGCGTGGAACATTAAAACACTAATTAGCGAGCAAAAAACGATACTAGTCAATGACGGGAGACAATTTTGGGTATGTTCCGGTATTATTCTGATCGCATTAGGGAAACGTAGCTGTCACCGTACTTACCGAAGTAGTGATAAAAAAAAATAGTCACTCAGTAAATGTATAAAATTATACATTTGGCGGTACAAGAGAATAGAATTATTTAAAAAAATAAATAATTCAACGGCTCGGGTGCTGAAGAGAAGTAAAACTATTCAATTCATATTGTTAGCCAGGTAGACGGCGATCGAGATCGTCCGTGAAGTCTTTCTCCTAATTGGGGATCTTAGATTTCGTAAAAAAACATTCCGCAAGATCGCTGACTTCATAGTAAAATCTGTGCATATTCTGGACCAGAATAATTTACCCAAATAGATTGGCATGCAGATTCTGACATGTTTTGTCCTGTTTGTTTATAATATATTTTTATGGGATTTGGGGAAACCAATATGACCATTAAAGCAACTTTCTGACTATAGTCTAAAAGAAACTATATTTCGTCTCACTTCTAAAACAATAGTTCATCTCACAGTAAATGCAGATCTCAAAACGACATCTGGTATTTGGATGCAAATTTGCAGAGATATTATGTGCATGGGAACTTAACGTTGGAGGAAAGTCAAGTAAGAAAAGGATTTTGCATTTGTATAGAGTTACTACTGACAGGTGCAATGTCTCGGGCAGTATGATTCACTAAAACTAGTGGAGGTTACAATATTCTAGTACAGTCATACCTCGCCATACCTCGCCATACGTCGTTAATTCGTTCCAAGACTCGCGACTTAAGTCAAAAAACGACTTCAGTCGAATAAACTCTTAAAAAAACGACATAGACCCCCAATAAACCCCTATAAATAACTCTATAAGGCAGGGCCGTATTATCCTCAAGGCTGACTAGGCTAAAGCCTAGGGGCCCCAGCTTTTGGTGGGCCCCTAGGCTTCAGGTGAAATCCGCGGGGGGGGGATGTCGAGGGGCCCCAAGAAGTTCGAAGCCTAGGGGCCCTGCCATGGGTTAATACGGCCCTGCTATAACGTCTCTAATAACATTGGCGCGTAGGGATACAATAAGTCGTTCGATAGTTCAACATTTTTATATTCTTTTTAATAAAATTATACATTTTAATTGAGACTAATGTAAAGGAGAAAAAAATTACTTGATGGGTGATATCGATGTGCTTGATAACCCAGAGGTGGAGGTTAGAGGAAAAGGATGAGACTACGTTGACGGCTGAGGCTCCCCAGCAGACGATTCAAGTTCTTCCTGTTGATTTTCGATGTGCTGCAAGAACTGGTCGAGAGTGCCCTGAATAGTCTTGCTCTTCTTTTCATCTAGGCTGATCCTATACGAAACAGTAGCGTCGTGAACTGCCCCCATAATTTGTGTGAAGCGTTGAGCATTGGGATCCTTCTCCTCGAAAATTGCAAGCGCTTTCTCGATGTGCGCAAAGCCCTGCTGCATTCTGCTGATGGTGAAGTGTCGTGGTTCTGATTGTGGTTCCTGCTCCACTTCGTGGTGCTGTTGTTCATGAAGTTCCACCAACTCCTCGTTCGTCAGGGGCTGCTTGTTTGCCTCAAATAACGAGATGAAATCCTCCTCCTCCAACTCCATTTGCAGTTCATTACTTAACGTCACCAAGGCTTTGTTCACGACCACCTCGCCAAAGCCCTTGAAATCTTGAATAAATTGAGGGAACAACCTTTTCCAAACACCATTCATAACCGAGTCCGAAACTTCATTCCAAGGGGCGTTTATATTCATCACGGCCATTGTAGATTTCGGATCCCTTCCAAAAGTCGGAGTGTGACGTCATTATCCAGTTCCAGTGCAGCTACAGCCTACCCAAGCGTAGGCCTAAGGTAGTAGCGTTTGAAGATGGTAATGATCCCCTGGTCCATCGGCAGCAAGGGAGAGGTGGTGTGGGGGGGGGATAAACGACGGTGATGTTCGGATGAAAATCGAAGTTTTGCGGGTGGTCAGGAGCGTTGTCTTAAATAAGGAGGATCTTGAACGGGATGCCCTTCTTCTTACAATACTTTTCCACTGCTAGCACAAAGTGGTTGAAGAACCAATTCTCAAAAATGGCAACAGTCACCCAAGTCTTTGGATTTGCCATCCATACAACTGGGAGAGAGGCCTTGGGATGTTCTTCAGTGCTCGAGGGTTCTGGGCATGTTACACAAGCAGCGGCTTTAAAGTCGCCCGAGCAATTGCCTCCCAACAAAATGATCAAACGGTCTTTTGCGACCTTGAAGCCTGGCATAACCTTCTGCTTCTTGGCTATGAATGAACGATCTGGCATTCTCTTCCAGAAGAGACCGGTCTCATCCACGTTGAATATCTGTTCTGAAAAAAATCCGTTCCCCTCAATAATCTTCACCAAAGTCGCTTGGAATTCTGATGCAGCAAATTCGTCGGCCGACGCACTTTCGTCTTGGATCTTGACATTGTGAAGACACTGTCGCTACTTAAACCGCATAAACAATCCTGAACTTCCCTTGAATTCAGCGTCTTTCTCGTCGGAAATCTTCTTGAGGTCTTTAAACAGAGACAGCGCTTTCTCCTGAATCAACAGCTGAATTATAGGAATACGCTGACGAGTCTGCCGTTCAATCCAAAGGGAAAGATGTTCCATTTCCTCGTAGATCTTGCCTCTTTTCTTGTTGATGACAGTGTTCTTCATCGCTGGAACATCATCTTTTTATCATGAACGATTGTCGATACCGTCGTCCGATTCAAGCTAAAAGCACGAGCTCTACCTTTTCATCATTTTCATGGCGTTTTATCACAGCCAGCTTATCTTCCAACGATATAGCACGGCGTTTAGTAGCACCAGCATTAGGACTATCATTAGGAACTTTCATCGGAGCCATGGGGTACAAATAAAGCCTCAGATTCAACGCAAATGAGACGCTGCAAAAACACATGCACAAGCACAATTTTGAATCAGCTGAGAACTACCACGCCACCACACGGCGAACGCTGGAACTATAGGTACCGAACGCCATGTAAATTAATAAGTGTACTGTACACAATATTAAAAAAACATTTTAAGCTTTTGTATTGGTTTTTAGATGATTTAACAATTGTGTATGGGTTTTTAATATGTTCGCAGACTGACGTAACGTAAAGTTGCATAAACTGACGTTAGTAGGCTTTTACTTTTTCCTATTATTATTAACAAAAAAAAAACGACGTAAAGTCGAAAATGACGTAAGTCGAAACGACGTAAACGAGGTATGACTGTAGTGAGTTTATGTGGAGAAGGTGAGTTGGCTTGTTGGGCTGAAAGTGGGTGTCAGACAAAGATAATTTGATAATTGCGTTTATACTGTTAGTAAGAGGGATTAATTGGTGGATGTAGAAGTAAGGGGAGAGCTGTTAAAATATTTTCTTACGGTTTCAGTGCAAAGACACCCCCCCCCACACACACACACATATATATATATATATATATGTGTGTGTGTGTGTGTGTGCGTGTGCGTGTGTATGTGTGCAGTAGTAACCTCCGCAACGAACGCTACAAACTCTCTCACATTCACACAATGTGATATGACACAAATTGACATATATAAACTGGCACTCACAATAGCATGAAAAAGATGCATACATACTAATACAATCAAACAAACACATTAACACATATACATTGCCGAATAACCTTATATTGTCACGTACATACACAAACATACATACACCGTATAAAACACATATAGACATTGGCATTCATATATACAGAAATGTTACTCATTTAATGCTCTCATTTAACATCTCACAAATGATGGATATGGTGGTAAATTATTACTACAGCTGTCAACTGTTTTCACTTGACCAATCGGAGATCTGCTATCTTACATTCACACACCGGTGGTTCCTCACCCTTCAGACTTCAGCAAAAGCAATGTTAATGCTCTTAACCCCACGAGAGGTTTCGAAGCTTGGGAACTTAGCCAATTTATCCGTCTGTGGGCTTCTACTATCTCTCCTCATTTGGATTCAAATTTTCCACTCAGACCACCCCATCGCAGTGTTTGTCGGCTGAGCTTCCACCAACCCACCACTATCTCCACCCCCACCTCTCACTCAGACCACCCCCATCGCAGTGTTTGTCGGCTGAGCTTCCACCACCACCACTATCTCCCCCCCTCTCACTCAGACCACCCCATCGCAGTGTTTGTCGGCTGAGCTTCCACCACCACCACTATCTCCCCCCCCTCTCACTCAGACCACCCCATCGCAGTGTTTGTCGGCTGAGCTTCCTCCAACCCAGATTCTATTACCTGTGGCATTCCTCAAGTTTCAGATATATAATGTTACTTCTTTACATCAACGAGCTAATTATTGTTACTGGCCATAACCGTAACCACAAATACTCCTATGCAGATGATACTGCACAAGTGTCATCCGCACACAATCTAGATATCATGCACTACTTTCACGAACAAAGACCTCCAATATGGCTGTGACAACCTAGCCTTCTACAATAGGATCAAAATACTGCCACTCTCTAGAAAACACAACTATACACTTTCTATACTCATGAACAACTCATAATAAATAAATAAACCTTCTTTATGCTTGTCCTCAAATCATCTGCTGAAATCTCATGGTGACCACATATCTACGAAATAGCGCAAAGTGCATCTCAAAATCTAGGCTATTTCTTTCTGACCAGAAAAAATACTTCAGTTCTGATCAGTTGTTGGTCCTCTACAAGGCACAAGTGCGTCCCACTCTAGATTATTGCCCATATATCTCAGAGCACGATCTGCTTCACACGCAAACGTTCTAGACTGCATCTAATAAACGGTCATCTGACTGTCCAATTTTCACTGTAGTCTCCCTTTGGCTCTTATAGCGTTTCTGCAGCAGTCCCCGCTCCTCTGAACAAGGAAACTGTATACTACTCCCACACAAGGCTATCCGATTCATCCACCTCTCATCGTCTTCTTATCCCTACTGTATTTTGTCCTCCCATGCCCCACACTAGAAACTTCACCCAAATCGATATCCCCTAAACTCCTATCATATTCTCCCTACTGACATAAACCTAGGCGGCGAATTGGCAGAGTCGTTAGAGCGTTGGACAGAATGCCTTGCAGTATTCGGTCCGGCTCACTGCGCTCTGGGTTCAAACCCCACCGAGGTCAACTTTGCCTTCCATTCTTTTGGGGTAGATAAATAAAGTACCAGTCTAGGGCGATGGCCTGGTAGAAACATTAGTGTTGGACCGGATGTCTTGTGGCATTTCTTCCGACTCTGAGTTTGTTAACCGTATGTGCATGCATATCTGTGTGTGCATGCGATATATATATATATATATCTATGTGTGTGTGGGGGGGGGGTGCGGGGTGCGCGCGTGAAAAGAAAAGTAGAGAAAATCATAAAGGTTTTGTCATTTTTATTTATATACAAAGGCAGGTGAGCTACAACTATTTTAGAATATCACTTTTATTCACCTGTTTCAGAACATTCACTTCCTACGGTTGAACTACATTACAAAAGAAAGAAAAGAAAAAAAGAAAAAAACGTGCAATCTTTCTAATATTTCGACTACATTATAACACTGAGATTTCGTTGCTGTTTTCGTGCAATCAAAACATGGAATTGGGCTACAGTTACTGACAAGGTTACTCGCATATCATCTGACACATCAAGTTGATTTCTCCATTCTGATTTCAGGTTCAATAATATGAGAATCATGTTTCACAGAGACACGTAGTAGTGAATGGAACTAAAACATTCAAGGGTTAGGGTTAGGGTTAGGGTTAGGGTTAGCTGCTTGACATCCAACCCAGCCTTTTCGAAATCAGCTTTCTTTCTTGGGTGTTCTTGGAAGTCAAGGAAATCATCTGTTGCTGGATCGGTGTCACTCAGCGTGGATATATCAAACGAGAATGGTTTTGTATCCAAACAAATTCTATGCTAAGATTACCAATATCTAAGAAATAACTCTCAAAATTGGTACTTATTACTTCCAAATGTTTCTTGACTTTTTGAAGTATTTCCACAAGCAATGTTTTACCGTCTCTCACTAGAGATATTGTCAAGGGCTGGAAAGTTCACCAGGTTTCTGCTTTCAACCTGGCAACTCAATATCGATAAGTTCCTCGTAAATGCCACAAGATTTACTCCTGGCTTGATCAGTGTCCACATTCTTTCTCTGCAGCAGCATATTCAAAATGTTGAAGAGACTTAAAATATCAGCCAAAATATCCCAGGCTAACAATAAAATATTAATCTTCAAAATTGTTCATGTGAGGGGATTGTTGATTCCCTAGGAAATTGAGAATTTTATCCATAACTTTCGCTACAGTTGTGAACACACGACCACGAAATAGCCAATGCACCGCTGTGTGGTACATTAAAATACAACGTTCTGCTCCAATCTCATCACAGAATTGTTGCTGATTCAATGCACGTCCACGAACAAAGTTGACTGTTTGCGCAACTATTCACATCACTTCTTTAAGTTTTTTTGGCAGTGCTTTGGATGCCAAAGCTTGGTGATGTAGAGATAGTGTGTGGTGAACACATGTGGAACTTTCTTCTTGACCAGAGCAATGAATCCAGATTTTCTTGGCGATTATAGCAGGAGCTCCATCTGTACAAATAGACGCGATCAAATCCCATAACTCATGGTGACCCAGGAGCAGTTGGTTCAGCTTCAACTCATCATCTGCTTTGGTTGTTGTTTTGAGTCGATCATAGAATAAAATCTCTTCCTTTGTGTACTTTTCGTGAACATAACATTCAAATACTAATAATTGGCTGTTGTTTGAAACGTCAGTTGATTAATCTATTTGCATGCTAATTTTTGCAGAAATGTTTTTAATCTCGCTGACAAACTGGATTGGTATGCCCTGATTCATGTCCTTAATTCTCTGGCGTACAGTGTCATTTGACAAGAATATCAAACTTAATCGCTTCGTGGTATTCTTTCCCATCACGATTTCAGCTATATCCAGTGCACAGGGCACCACTATGGTTTCTACGATTGTGTGGGGCTTCTTTTGCAATCATACGCGAAACTTTGTAGGCTGCTTCCAGAAGAGGTTTTGCAGGAGGAGAGAACCCATATGATGGAGGAGTTCCTTTCTGATCACAACGAATTCTTTTCAACTTTAAAGCATCAATCGTGGTGCCAGCATGATATCTGTGCTTGCTTTCTATATGTTCTCTCAGTCCTGACTACTTCAAACTTTCATAACTCATTACCGATTTGCCAATCATGCATTTGAGTTTTTCAGTTCCATCTTGTTCTGCCACACATGTAAAGCCAACATCAACATATTTATTAATCCACTTCCGTTTTTTGATGGCGACATTTCGTAAGCAATCTTTGAAAAATGAAAAGAAACAAATTAACAAAGGCCAAATAAAAATGTTAATATTAAGTGAAAAATATTTTGGAGGCGGAACAGTATCATTCACATCGATCTTATACAATGATGATACAATGATTAAATGTGAATGAGTGGTTTGGAAGGCGCCACCATTACACTTATTGGTAGCAAATGTAATCCTGAACATGCTAACGTATCAACTGGCAAACAAAACTGAGAAGCATTATTGCCATTCTTTCATATAGTAATGATCATCCGATTTCCACAAAATTATCGTTTATTCAGTAGAATTATGTCCGCTATTATTAAATTTATTACGATACTAGAGATCGAGTCCCATATCCCCAGCCTTTAGTTCCCATACCTCCGGTTAAGAAACCCTGCTCTATGTAGCCATTCGAACTGCTAGAAATAGCAGTCAAATCTCCCTCAAATTACCGTCTTAAAAAAAAAGACTACATTGTATAATGCGATCCTAGATATATTGTATCTGAAAAAAAATGTGATGGTCATGATTGAAATGCCTTTTGACCAAACGTAAGCTTGATCGGCGTTGACCTGGGGCTAAACAGCAACCACAACATATGGAGAGTGAACTAAGTGCTCTTGAATTCAATTCCAGCTGAAGCATGTCTAACGCAAACATGGCACGCTATGACGAACGGTGATCAAACTGATTAAATGTGTGTGTGGGTGTATGAGTGTGTGTGTGTGTGTGTGTGTGTGTGTGTACATACACACACATACACATGTATTAACAAAGATTTCTATCATAAGCAAAATGTCACACATTTTGTGTGGAGGAAGAATCAATTATAACAACTTCAATATTTAACTAATACTTAACTTATTTTATCTATCTAGGATGCATGAAGGGTAAAGTCAACCATGGTCGGAGCCGAACTCAGAACCTAAAATGACGTAACTAAATACCGCAAAGTAATCTGTCTGACTCTCTACCAATTCTGCCAATCCACCGCCTTCTTAAATAATTATCGTTTTTAACAACGGCACAAGGCCAGAAATTTTGAGGAGAGGGGGGTAAGTCGATTATATTGACCCCAGTACTTGTATGGTGCTTCATTTTATCGATCCCAGAAGAATGAAAAGCAAAGTTGACCTCCACGGGATTTGAACTCAGAACGTAAAGAGCCGAAAGAAACACCACAAAACATTTTATCTGACACTATAATGATTCTGCTAATATACCGCACTGTTCGACCCCAACAGACTAGCTAACTTAAGACGATACCTTCTCAAAATGAAAAACAAAAAGTCAGGGATTGAAATAGAGCATTTAAAAAAAAAAGAATACGTCGCGAAAATACAACAAACGAACGCAAAACAACTAACAAAATTTTTACAAAAATGTGAATGTAAACCACGAAGATAGAACTAACACGTGCTAAACAAATAAAGCAAATAACAAAACACAACACCAATGCGAATTGCCTTGCTAAACTACCTTCCTATGGATTACATCCACTATTTATAACGTATATTAGAAGCTTCCGTACTGTTCCTTATTATATTCACGTATGTCAAAGCAGTGTGCCCAAAAGAGCCGAAAATGTCTTGACTCTTCTTCAGTTTTTTTATCAATGATTGTTTATCATTCATCACTCAATCCTTTCTCTCGTGGAATTATGAAATTATCGTCTATCTCTCAATAGCTTTTACATCCAAATTATTATTCATTGCTAATTCTCGCTAGACGAAGTACCACTGTATCACAGCAATACTTTACATCAAGACGTCTCAGCTTAAAGCAATCCTTTCAATGCTAGGCTACATTTACCTTCAACAAATTCCCCTCGAAGCCAGATTTTCTAAACATTATCGAAACCGCATCAAGGTGATTGTTTTGTTTTACCTCCAAATTATATTTTAAAAGATTCAGTGTTGAACTGCTGTTGACTATACAAAGGTCACATTTTGCCACACTATACAATTCTGTGTTCATATCTAAGACCTGTGCAACCGTGACCGCATTCAAAAGTAAGCAATTCACCTGATCGTTAAACTATCAAATACTGTATATCTTGTATATCTTTTTGCATTTTCCAACGAAACTTTTTTATATCGCTGCTTAATCAGGAGAGAAGGCAGTGCCCACCACCCTTTTTCAGGACCTCCGTGACTGGTGCAAATGAAAGAGAGAGGGAGATATCCTCATACTGGAGACCTGGCTCGAATGCTTGTAACAGAGTGGACTCCGCTAAAGGCACCCAAGTGGCAGGTGGTGGTATTAAACTGAGCGACGGATAAAGTCTACCACCCATGTACGCCACAGCAGAATTTGAACTTAGAACGCAAAGAGCCGGAACAAATACTGCAAGACATCCTGTCCGACGCTCTAACGATTCCACCAGCCTACCACCTTAGACTGGTACTTTATTTATCTACCATCAAGTGCAAAGTTGACCTCAGAGTGCAGTGAGCCAGAACGAATACTGCAAGGTATTCTATCCGACGGTCTAATGACTCTGCCAATTTGCCTGTAACAGACTCTACAGAATTATGTCGGCTTCTCTCAACTTCTACTTGAAATCATTCGTTTTGTCCTCCTTTCTATTTATCGCTACTCAGACTCTCATGCCCCAAACAGTATACCCAGTCCTTCATTATCTGGACAGTTACCTTTCCCACTTACTAAAGTCGCCAATTCTTGAAGTACTATGTTAACCAGCATCAGTTTCACTTATCATCTAAAATTTGAGCAAAGACATTTCCCACCATCTATGGCAATACCCATTCTTCGCAAGCAAAACAATTTAAAAAATTATAATCTATAAAATCATATATGTAAAGGGTTACACAGATACCGATACAATTAAAAGGAATGTCGCTTACATGGATTTTTACACATATTTTGCATAAACACACACTTATACCAGACCATATCAAACATCGACACTCATATGGTGTACTTAATATTGCGAATGAAAAGGTGGTGGGCTAGCAGAATCGGTAGAGCGAGATATAAAATGCCTTGTAGTATTTAGATACGTCCATTTACATTGTGAGTTCAAATAGCACGGTGTTGAGTTTGGTTTTCATCCTTCTGGAATCGATAAAATAAAGTACGTGACAAGAACTGGATTTAATCTAATCGAATGCTCTGTCTAAATGTCTGGCCTTGTTATCTATGTTAGGAACCAGTATTGTAAACGAAATGACACTCAAACAACTTTCAGCAACAAAATAAAATTTCAGTGACGCCACTAAAATATTCTTTTCTCCCTTTACCTTTTTACCTTCCGAAGTACTGAAATTAGTGACTATAATTATCATTCCATTTCTGAATATAGCTGACATATGTGAAACTTATGTTTTAATAACAACTGAATGATGTCGAAATATAACATATATGTTCACATTTTTAAATAAAGCAAAAATCGTACCAATACAAAGAGTACTCACTGCCATAATGCAAATTAACATTTGAATGCTCTTTGTATTTTGCTTTCATTAAAAATTGTAACACGCTGTTACAATTTTATATTATAATTTTACATTAAATTTATATAAATATATATATATATATATAAAGTAATAAGAACAATGGATATTTAAAATTAATTTATATCACATCATATTACAC